>OX940974.1:107061123-107153882 GCA_954871275.1 Leptopterna dolabrata | reverse complement strand
GCGCATTCACAGTGGTCAAATACTTACAGCACCTATAACTCATCAGATGAATGGTCGTAGTGAGCTGAACTTTAGAAGGCAGCTGCGGGCTAGACCCTAATTTAGTTTCATCAAAATCAAAATCTAATTCCAACTTCGAAAAACAAATTCTCCCGAGGTTCTGGATTTTAACAATTCCGTTGCTGAAGAATCCGTTCCCAAGTTGAGAAAGTTAGTGCTAGGTAATGGGGGGGGGGGGGGGGGGGGGGGAGTGTTTCCGATACCGTGTGACGTCAGGTTCTACATACAAAAATAAGGTGGGGAATAAAGTTCAGATTTCTTTGGTGCGGTGGGACAGTAAGTGTGCAGCTTTGAGCGAAACGATCGGATCAAATTTTGATCCTCCTGAACGGACAAAGAAGCTCCTGTCAGAATTGGCTCCTTACCTTGCTCAACTTCGTTCATATTTATGTCATGCTGCATGACTGGAACTTTTTATTTTCGATTCCAATTCTAAGTGGAAATCCCCCGCTCCACCGACGAGCAGATCAGTTAGGTACTTATCACAAGTGAAAAAACGCTGCAAACTCCTTTTCACATGGGTTTATTATTCTATTGGACATAGGTACCTACAGAAATGCTGAAAATTATCGGATTATTTCTTCAATTACCTTGTTGTTTATGGTGTGATGCTCAAAGCCACTGTTCTTGATTTGGAAGTGGCAGGCTCCAAATGTCTTCAAACTTCAAGCGGTGGTATTCAGGTTATCTGGTTAGCTGGTAGCTGGGTTGTTCTCATCAAGGCGTCAGAAAACGGTGTGTTGAGCAAGATGGCTTCCTCTCAAGAGAAGAGCGAGTCCGAGCTCCAGTACTGCCAACCTGCAATAATATTCTCGAAAAGGTGTGAGAAGAGGCGCCAAATATGAAATTGATCATTCATAATTTCACACTCCCTCCTGATCAATTTTAGAGCGCCTCAAGTCTTCTTCAGAAGATGGGCTTGATATTAGTTCTAGTTATAAGTGACATCTATTTCACTTATTCATCAAATTTGAACTTATGGGTAGAGACTCAAAAGGAGTTTAAGTGACATCAATTACACTTAATCATCTAGTTAGAGCTTAATTGAGAGAGAGAGATATACATCAAAGAGTTTACTTCAAAG
The DNA here is from genome assembly GCA_954871275.1 of Leptopterna dolabrata. Classification (NCBI taxonomy): domain Eukaryota; kingdom Metazoa; phylum Arthropoda; class Insecta; order Hemiptera; family Miridae; genus Leptopterna; species Leptopterna dolabrata. Next base: position 107,152,738 of record OX940974.1, on the reverse strand, counting down.
GGTTAAGAGTGAATTGTAAATTTTGAAAAATTTATATGACCCTAGGGTACAAGAGAAGGACTGGAGTCTCGTCTCACACCATGCCGACCCTCTCTCTACTGCCAGACGTCTGTAGAACAAAACAAACAAAAACAAGTGTTAGTTCAAGGCTTATTTGAGGAGCTTGTCTTTCCTAAATACAAGCTCGGTAATACTTCATTTGGGATAAGCCCAGTGGAGTCTTGAGTGTTCGTTTATAGAACACTCCCTTAAGATATGAATTCTTAAGTTTAATTCCAAGTTGAAGGATGGTATTCTCATCCTTCAGATTGACACAGGATGCTACAAACATCTAACATCATAATCTTCATTCCATCAGTCTTATACGACCATCATCAATAGAATACTGTTTTTCCTCGGTCCAGATGACCAGTTAGCGTCCATCAAAATTTATCAGCTAACATCTTCGAATGGTTATTATAACCAACATCAAATTCCCAAAGTTTAGGCATCCATGAATGATACCACTAACTTGTTCCGGAATTTTTCGAACAACGCGCCCGTCAATGGCTTGGTGAAAATGTCACCACATTGTTCGCTCGAGGGAATCCATCTAAGTTCAATTTTTCCCTCCCGCACTTGTTGACGAACAAAGTGCATATGTAGGTTTACTACATGCTTCAACGCTTTCGACTCATCCGTTTTAGCCAGAGCTATGGCTGCTCGATTGTCCTCAAATACGGATGGAGTTAACTTAAGCGCCAGTATTGATTGCACATTTCCTGCAATCCTGCGAGTTCTCGACACGCGATTGACATCGATATGTACTCACTCTCTGCTGATGACAGAGATACCTGAGTAAGCTTCTTCGATTTCCACGATATAACATCGTCCCAAAGCTTGATTACATATCCACAAGTCGAGAGTCCCTGTTTGTCATTGAGACCCAGTGAAGCATCGGGATAACACTCCAATTTGTCAGTGTTCCCTTTATAGAGCAATCCATAATCCAGAGTTCCTCTAAGATACTGTAGAACTCTCAGTGCTCTATGCCAGTCTTCGCTTGTGTAGGAAGTTTGTCTTCTACACAACATATTCACTGCATAAGTGATATCTGGTCTTGTCCCATTCTGAAGATACAAGAGAGACCCCACCAACTGCCTGTAGGGCACATTTGGCTTTCCATGTATCTCTTGCTTCTCATCTATTTTTGCTTGAACCATCGGGGTGTTTGCCACTGCTTTTGAATTTGGGTCAAACTTGTTCAGCAACTTCTTAATAAAGCTCCCTTGATGAATGAACATCTTTCTCTGAGCTCTATTCCTCAGTATCTCAATTCCCAGATACAACTTCGGAGTACCAAGATCCTTAATTTGGAATTCCTGAGCTAAATTCTCTTTTAGCTCCTTTCCTTTCTTCGTGGAGTTTGTTGCCAGTAAAATATCATCTACATACAGTATTAAAATGGCAAACTCCTTGTCTTGTCTCCACACAAAGATGCACCTCTGGTGAGGATACACTTCAAAACCCAGTTTCTCCATGGCTTCAGAAAATCGAATATGCCATCTCTTCGGAGAAACCTTAAGACCATATATGGCCTTCTCTAGTTTACACACGTGACTCTGAGATAGGTTCCTGCTTGAATTTGTATATTCAATCCACCCTTCCGGAATTTGAATATACACTTCTTTTTCAAGCACTCCATTCAGAAATGCCGTCGTCACGTCCAACTGATATAGGTTCAGATCCATCTTATTAGCAATGGACAAAATGAACCTAACGTCGTTCAGTCTCGCAACAGGTGAGTAGACCTCCGTCAAATCGTACCTGTTTTTATCTGCAAAGCCTTTTGCAACCAGTCTGCTTTTATACCTCACAGAGCCATCCGCTTCTGCTTTCCTCTTATGAACCCACTTCGTTCTAATCACTTTTGTGTTCTGAGGAAGTTCAGACTTCGGTATTAGTCTCCAAGTATCATTTTCTTCTAATGATTTAAACTCTAGGTTTATGGCTTATTTCCATCTAGCTGAATCCTTCGAGCTTATTGCTTCTGCATATGACTCAGGCTCATTGCCTTCAGCAAAGTGTGCACATTCTTCTATAGTCTCGAGGAAGTCATATTCTTCATTTCCTCCAATGACTTCTTCAAGTTCAACATCTATTGTAGAGGATTGATCACCACCTTTTTCTTCATGATGTTCATCTATAACATTCACTGGTGGTGGTTGTTCCTCTGTCTCTACTTGTTCACTTTCAGAGTGCTGGAGCTGTTGGGGCTCCGTTATGCTTTCATCTATCTCTGAAGTGACAGTTCCTCGATTGTTTGGACCCTCGGACACCTCAGTCGTTGGACCCCAGGAGAATTCCAGCTGTTCACTTCCAAGCAGCTCCCTCCCTTCTCGATGTCCTGACTTTTCCAGGTTTGTCCCATAGGTCCTGGCTTCGATAAAGTCAACATGCTTCCACCTGATCAGCTTTTTGTTTGCTGCATCTATTATCAGATAGCCTGTTTGTTGACACTCTAAGAGATACCCCTTTTTGCTTCGTGGTTGCATTTTTCCTTTTGCAGCCACAAGGTAGTATACTTCGCACCCAAATCTTCTAACATATTTTAGATCGGGTTTTGCCCCAGTAACCATCTCATATGGTGACTTGAATTTATTCGAGGCATTTGGTACTCTATTATGGATAAACATAATATTGTTCAGCGCATATCCCCAGTACGAGTTTGGCATTCCTGCTGATATCAACATCGCTCGTATCTTCTGCTGCAGCTCCAGGTTCAACCTTTCCGAGCATGCATTATGTTGTGGGGTTGCTGGCTCACATACTGTCAGTGTGATTTTCTCGTCTGACAGTTTCTTCTTCATCAACATTGTCTTGTACTCACTTCCTCCATCTGTCCTGATTTCCACTACTTTTCGGCTGTCGCCTGTTAGTAGTCTAATCTCCGACAGACACTTCGACAGGGCAAGATGAACTTGCGTTTTGTCTGGCATCCCATAAGCAAACGCATACCTCGTGCAGTCATCTGTGAACGTGATTATGTATCTATAACCAGAGGTCCACGCTGCTGGTCTTATGGGTCCTTGAAGATCAGAGTACAATCTCGAAAAAGGCGTCTTCGACCTTTGTCTCTCTTTATTGCATGGCTGTCGTCTAGCTTTTGCCAATTTGCAATCTTCACAGTCCAGAACATCGTCTCCAACTCGTATTTTTACATCTATCTCTTTTAGCACTTTTACGAGATAATTTTTGGAGATGTGGTTCAGCCTCTGATGCCATAGCATCCCTGGACTTGCTCTCGAGGTCTGAACTCCTTCAACTGTGCTAGTGAGGGTTGGGTTAACCCTCGGACTCAAATGTTCCTCTCCTACACTCGGTGGTGTATTAAACTCATACTCGTGATGCGAGTTTTCATCTATTGAGTTTTCATCTACTCCACTTGTACCTGGCTCGCTTATCTCACTGTTCAGTCTCCTAGCATCTGGTTCGCTATGTTGCATGCTCCTCCCTCCCAGAACAATGTCTGACACATTGGGCTGCTCCGCAACATCTCCCAGATATACTCGTTTCTTTAGAGGAGACTTATCTATACCAAGCTCTGCCATTATAGCAGATCTTTTCTTCGGCGTAGCCCCTACAAGTGGCAGTTTAAACTTCAAGCGCCAAAATCTCCCATCAAACTTACCCTCCTTAATCAACCTACCAGTCGCTGTGTCTTTTACAGACACTCCTCGACCGGTGAAGGTTGCAGCTAAGGAATTACTCAAAATTTTGCGAAGTGCAAAAAGGTTAACCGACAGAGATGGCGCAAAAAGAACATCACGCAAACGTCCTAGAATTCCATCATTCTCTATTATAATGTCTCCCATTTCCTCAACTATTAAATCGGACTCGGAATCCCCATTTGCGCACGAAATCCGCTTGGGAACATCTAACCGTCTAATGTTAGATAGCGGATCTCTAGTATTTATTATGTGGTCTGTAGCACCAGTGTCTAAAATCATTGATATGAAACCTCTAGAGTTACCATCAGAATCGCTAAGCATCGCCGGTCGAGAGGTACCGGCAGGCGATGTGGTGCTGGCGTACATAGCCTCGGACTGGACAACCCACACCTGGCGGTGAGGTTCATCAAAATCCTCCTCCGGACCACATATGACAAGAGCCTTCCCTCTCTTGTCCCTCAACTCTTTAGCCTTTGATAAGGGCATTCTGTTCATCGCAGGCTTCGGGTTTGCACCCGCCTGGGCTTGCCATTTGGTTAGCCTCTCCTGTGCCTGCTGCCCTTTGCCTCTGGCCTTGCCGCCTACTGATCCACCATTTTGCCGAGGGCAATTGCGACTTTTATGGTCGCCTATGGTTTTGCACGAGAAGCAAAACCACCCCTCAGTTCTGCATTTAGAAGCAAAATGGCCCGGCTTGTTGCATTTGAAGCAAACTTTCCTCTTCGACACCTTGCCGGCACTCGTCTTCCTCAATTTTGGCTTCCCGCCATGTCCAGAGCTGGACGTCCCCTGCTCTTGAGGAGCTTTCCGGGACTTGTCGCCCTGTCTGGACTGGCGCTGCCTAGTCCACAATGCCCCACCAGGAGCCGTCTCTCGACGGTTCTCTTCCTCCTGGCGTCTCCCCACTTCAACGAATTTCTCCTGAAGCTTCCGGAGATCAACGTCATCCGTCTTGTCAGCCTCCGCCGTGTATAAATCGGGCATGGCTGAACGGATTGAGAAGAGAAAGTTGTAAACTTTATCTTCTTTGTTGAGAGCTGTGTACTGCCCTAACTTCTCTGCCAGGTCATTAAACCTGGCCATGAATGCCGTTGGTGTCTCAGCCTTCGGATCGTACTCTATTTGCTCCATTTTGGCACGAAGGCCAAACTTATAGTGCCTACTTTTTGGCTGGCAGAGGGCCTCCAGGCGCTTTATGAGTTGCATCGGGTCTTTCTCACCCTTCACTAGTGCGTGCAACTCATCATCTATGCACTTTACTATGAAAGCTAGCACCTTTCGTTTGGCTACTTGCACACTAGCCTCGGTAAACTCTCTCGGGATTTTTGAGTGTTCTTCTACTAGGAAGGCGCAGTTCTGGCTCTCCAGCTCAGTCACTATCCTCGCCCTCCAAGTCTCAAAGTTTGCTCCGTAAGTCAGTTGCGAATCAAGTTTCGCAAACTGAATCTTCATTGCGAAGATCATCGACTGGCTATCAGTCATCCTCTGAGAGGTCCGACTGTTCGGGACTTGTTGTGGGACACTTGAGGTGCCTACCACAATGCCTGCGATCGCTGAGATCGACTCCTGCATACGTCCCATAGCCTCCTCGAGCTTACGGAGCCTCACTCTCATCCCCTCCTCGGGACTCAATTCCCGTGGGGTTTCGGGTGCAGTAGCTTGTTGGGCCAATCCATCCCAGCTAGCTACTCCACCTTCCTCCCCTGTTTGGCTTTCGCCCATCTCCTCCTCTTCTCCCAATAACACTCTCTCCTGCTCCTCTAACTCCATCTGTTCCTCACTGGCGCTCATCTTGCTGCTCTGTGAATCCAAACCAAAAACAGACAAACAAACCCACAACAGAACTCTAGGTATTGTAACCTCATCAATAGAAAGTAAATCAAAAATTTTATTTCATCTACGTTTTGGTGTTTAATTGTCTACTCCAGGAGCACTATAAACATGCATCGGGAGATAAGCAGTCAGTTCCATCTATTGAACTGTATAAACTGCTTTACATCAAATGTTTGCCTCTAATGCAATAAACAGAGGAGCAATCAGTTCCATCTATTGAACTGGAGCACCTACTCTACATCTAATGTTGTTGCAAAAAAATTTGAAACTTTCCTTCTATTGCTTAACCTGACACAGTGCTTTTTAGTCGCCCATATCCGGCAACTACTCTTATTTTAAAATTCAAGAAAATTTTAAATTTCATCAATAGCCCAAATCCGGCTTTTAAAATTTTCAATCACTTCAATGGGCCCAGATCCGGCCAAAAGAAAATTCACTTCTATCATCTATGTTAGGCCCGTCCGGCCAAAAAAAATTTTAAAATTCGTTTGTGCTTACAGCCGGTCATCGACGTTAGCTAACACTGTAAATTGCACCATCAAACCTCGATTTTGACTTTTTATTCTGGTATATATACATCGTTGAACTCAATTTCAACAACTCTACTTAGCCACTCTTATTAATTCCATCTAATAGCACTGGTCTCTTGATAAGCTCTTCTAATTAGTTTCATCATCAAACTTCATCAAATGCAACAACCCTCTAGTACACAACCGTTACCATAATCTATTATGGTTCCCCTTTCCTCAGCTTACCAGTACGTCTATCCAATACAACAAGGTAGGTGGCTAGTTTTTGGTACCAGAACCAAACATCCTTGACAGAGTATGTAAACCGCCTCAGCGTGAAAACATCCCCTATATGTCAACAAATCCACGTTGGGTCATGATTGTATTCCCTAAACATGGTTGGTGAAAAGTAAGGAAATCCCCATGGCGGACCCCTTTTCCCCCCCAACATCATGTTTGCCCATTCCGGTCGCTTTCCGCCTTTTCTTCGAATGCCCACATGTGCGGATAGTGTTATTTATAACTAACACCTCTCTAAAGGATTTTTAACTTCGACATCAAATAACAGGACCATCTCTTCCTGTTTGTGCCCGTCTCTCCGGGCACTATGTTCCACATCCGAACATCTTCTGTCTGGTAAGACTCTAATTTCATCATAGGAAGTCAATAACCTATACATCTATGTACGTACATCCTCTAAATTTTCATAAACATTTCTTACGCATGCAGCCAGACAGGTATTTCTGGGAATCCGTTATAAAAACCCAGCACAGATTGTCCCCAGTACTGCATCAATAATATATTATGGACACATCTATGATTTCATCAGCAGGAATTACAAAGTGAAAGATCTGCTAGCAAACATCGATCTTTCCTCAACCCGCCCTTCAAAACATCGAGTGGGCTTCCGAGCTGTTGGACAACAAAAAGAAAACACGAAAAACGATCTCTCATCAACTCTCTTGATCGGTTGTATTTTCGTTTCATCGCGTTTGTTTCGCGTATTTATTCGTTTGTTGTCCTAATTCGCGAGGACTATACCCCACTAACCTCAACCCTAACACCCAAGCGGTAATTACCACGCGATCTTTCGATCATTATTTATCAACAATAATTTTCGTGAAATTCCGTGGGTGAGGTTATTACTTTTATTTAAAAACGTCAGGAATTGTTAAGCTCGGAACATCAACTCGGGTCTTAGCCTTCTCGGAGTAAATCAAACATCAAAAGATTTATTCCCTGGCTGTTTACCCTAACCTCTCAACATCGCATCATATCCGAGTTCCCCAGGGCTTCGAATTTCCCCAAGCCCCTTATCATCTATATTTTATTGCTTCCAAAATATCATTTCCTGGTTGATTATACATGATATTCAACCCAGATACTTTCTAGCGAATAGACGAACTCGGATAAGATGCAGCGACCCCGGCAAGGAATACAACATGAGCTTGTGACTGAAACGTGGGGGAAATTAATTTCATTAACCTCTAATGCACAAGACTGCCCAACGGCGCCGTATCGGATTATTTCTTCAATTACCTTGTTGTTTATGGTGTGATGCTCAAAGCCACTGTGCTTGAGTTGGAAGTGGCAGGCTCCAAGAAGTCTGTCTCGTGCGGTCGTTTGATCTGGTTAGCTGGTAGCTGGGAAGCAGAGTTGTTGACTCGGGGACTTCAAGAAACGGTGTGTTCCGCAAGATGGCTTCCTCTCAAGAGAAGAGCGAGTCGGAGCTCCAGTACTCCCAACCTGCAATAATATTCTCGAAAAGGTGTGAGAAGAGGCGCCAAATATGAAATTGATCATTCATAATTTCACAATGTTGTTTCCAGTTATGTAGGCTGAAATCTTCTACAAGGTTTCAGTGTCAAAACTCGTTTCAGTCAATATGTCTTCGATTTTAGATGAGTCATATTCTCTTAAGAGCTGAGTCCGAGCTTCCCTAAACCTGGAGCAAGAGTTGAGAACGTGGTCGATATCGGCAATTTGATGTTCATCATGATCCTGGATTTTGTTGCATCACGGTGTGTGTCGATAGCGCATCATGTGCCTGAAGAGGGGTGAATTCCCGTGCCCCAAGATGACGCGACACAGATTGGTGAAGAATCTGCCATTTCCATCAATACCATGGTACCACTGAGACCCTATGGTTGGACTGATAATGATTCTCTTGGTCCATCTTCCCACGTACAGAGTACGGTATTCGTGTTTGGTGAGGCAGGCATCGCCTCTTCTTGATTTCAACGGAACTGCAAGCTCCTTGAGCGAGACATTCTTGGGGAAAAAAGAGCCTGGATGCCGACAGAGCACCCCAGCAGCCATATCCAAAACTTTGTTGCCCTTGAGCCCAATGTGTGCCGGCACCAAGGAAAACCATCCTGTTCATTCTGTTCATCCTGTGTCAGTTCAAAAACCAGTTGCACAATTTCTTGCAGTGGAGCATCTAGGGACACAGGAGCCCACCTGCCAAGAAAACAGAAAACTCGAAAGCGACCTGGGGGCCTATTCACTAAAAGAGATAGTGAAAAGAGATTATCTATTTTGAAAATCTCCTGGGAGAGATAGTCTCCCTCGGGAGACAGTCTCTTCCACTGTCTCCCAGGTTCGTCTGTTTTACTGAACAGCTCTCAACCCGTACCTACTTAGACGTTTTTACTTATGAATCGATAATATACGTATATATTTTAAATGAATAATGGACTTACCTTTAAGAGATGAAAAAACACACATCAAAATGACTGATATGGTAGCCGATGGACGAAGGATGATACACGATCACTATCAAACAAACGAGAAAGGGTACCTAGCTAGGTGTCTCTCTGAAAGAGATCGAAAATGCCAAGATGGCCGCCAACTCTCTCTTTTAGAAGTAACTGAATACCCTGTCATGGATACTATCAAAATATCTTCTGCCAAAAGAGAGAGTCGGACAGAAAAGATGTCTCTTTGGCTTAGTGAATAGGCCCCCAGTTACTTACCACCACACTGTTTACACTACAGAACAAGTAGGGGTTCTTCAACCACCACCCACCCCGTAACTCGGCCTCCTGGGGGTATCCGGTGTTGATTTTTCGCACACCCATTCTGGAGGGACCCCTGAGGATGTGTACCGAATTTCAACCCTCCGCACCACCACATGCCGGAGTGATGGATGCTTGAAAATCGCTATTTTTCAAGATTTTCCACTTCTGGTTCTTGTTATTCTCGTTCTTTGACCAGGCTACAGCCTTACTACAGACATAACGGATCGACCTGAGATTTTGCACACTCACATTCCTTATCCTCCAAGGAAGTACCTTTTGCACCCCCTTCCTACAACAATTTTCCCGCCGTGGGTCGGTGGGGGGGGGGGGGGGGGTAGGAATAGGTTAGAGAGGGGTTTAAGAGCTGAAATTTGGTACATTGTTCACTAGATCTTTCTGAGAAAGTTTTCATTGCGTATTATATTTCTGCAGCGCTTTTAATTCAATTTTTTTTTACAATGAAAAAACTTTAAACCAATGTTTTTAGAAAATTATGAAAAAATGTGAAAAGAAAATTTTAAAAGAAAACAATGAAACACTTTTTACTGGGAAAAAAATGATCTGGGAAAAAATTTCACTGGCAAACAGATCTAGGTACTTACCCACCTACTGAGAAAAAATTTTTACTGGGAAAAAAATTGTAGATAGGCACTGGGAAAACATTTGACTGGGAAAAAGTTTTTACTGAGAACAATTTTTACTCAATTACTGGGAAAAATTTTTACTGGGAAAAAAAGAGGAGCACCTATGACTTCTGTTTATATTACTTTCTAGAAATTAGGTTCCATTCTAAGAATTTTGAGGCCAACCGCACTCTCCTACAATGAACAATTCTTTTCCTGTGGTATTTCAAATTTTCGGCAACAAGTGACGTCATTGCACCCCTCCCGCCTGGGCAGGAACCACTTGCCCTGTGTGACGTCACTTGTTGCCAAAACTTTGGAGGTTCATTGAAAAAAAACTGTTAATCGTAAAAGAGTGCGGTTGGTTTCAAAATTCTTAGAATGGAACCTACTTTCAGTCAAAAATATAAATACAAGTCATGGATCCTACTCCTCTCAACCTCAAAACCAAAAGATGTGATTCCCCCCCCCCCCCCCCCCCTCACAAAGCTGCTGTAAAAGTTTACCCGCCAAAAAAACCTCTTAAGCCGCAAAAAGGATTGATATCTATTTTGCCCGCTAAAGTAGCATGCTCGGTGCTTCACTTTTTGCTCTTGGATTTGCATATAAAACCTGTTCCTTTCCCCCTCTGTTGAATCTGTGTGTAGAAACCTATTCCTTTCCCACCAAACCTTGTAATTTTTTGCAACGCTGTTTGGTGGGGGCAGCTTTTTGCCCCTCCCAGGGGAAAAGCTACCGCCAAACTACGTTGAAAGACATTTTAAGGTTTGGGGGAGAGGGACAGGTTTCTATTTATACATCCAACAGAGGAGGAAGGAAAAGGTTTCTATGTGAACATCCAAGAGTAAGGTAGGTAATGGATATCAATTAATCCGTTTTGCGGCCGAGGAAGTTTTCTTGGCGAGTAGTACCTAATAGGTAGGTACAATAATCACCTCTATTACACCTGTCGAATCGGCTGTATCTGGAAATAAGAAGAAACATACCTGCCTCCTATTAGTGATTTTTAAATGAGAGGAAATGGAACAAGGAAATTTCTATTTCTATTTCTATTTATATTTCTATTTTTATTTTAAGAAAAAGTCAACTCCAAGACGAATAATTGGAATTACAAAGATTAATGAAAAAACGAAGTAAGTAGGTAAGCGGACATTTTAGAAACTTTGTTGAAACATGGTCTGTTTCCACTAAGAACCAAATTATCTAGGGACGCAGGAGCGTCCCGCCAGCCAAGAAAACCGAAAACTTCCATACCTGCCTTCAGCGACCAAGACACTGGTTACAAGACAACACAAGTAGGGGGTTTATCCCCCCCCCCCACCGCTGGTAATTCGGCCTCATGGGTGCCTCCGGTGTTGATTTTTCATACACCCATTCTGCAGGGGCCCCGCCTAACAGCGATGAAAGAAATTTCAAGGTTTGGGGGAGGTACAGGTTCCTATACTCATATCCAAAAAAGGGGGAGGAACGGGTTTCTAGATGCACATTGCACATCCAAGAGCGAGAAGCGAAGCACCGAGCACGCTGTTTCGGCGGGCAAAATGGATATTTATCAATCCTTTTTACGGCTGATTGATTGATTGATCGTTTTATTTAAACAACCAGGGTGAGATTAGGGCCCAGTGGCCCTCTCTTCCATCTCCCCTGGCAAAACATAAATTTTATATTCCTCGGTACGATCATATATATTTTACATGATTCTTAGATCTTCAAAGACAAAACAAAAAAATAAAAATTCACTTCACTTATTGAAAATGTTTTGTAAATTCTTCCTTAATGTTCACTTGCCGCACTATTCACTCGATCAGTACCTACTAACCTACAAATTAACAGATTAAAGCCACATCAAATATTATTCTTCGTCATACAAGTGCAATAATTCTTTCTTAAAGCCGTTTTTAAACTCTTTTACCGATATACTAAGGTCATACCTATTTACATTTTCGTGATACACCCTTATTCCCTGTAAAATGAAAGACTTATTAAATAACGTTGTTCTATGTAATGGTAATTGGATTTTCAAATCTGTTTGTCTGGTAACTCGTCCCTGAACGTCTGTCAGGAGGTTTTGTTGGCGGGTAAATTTTTACAACGGCTAGGTGTGGAAGGGTTACTGATACTCGTCCTTCTTATCCATGTAGGAAGTGAACCACAGTGAATTCTCACCAGGCCTATAGTGATTTCGATCCCTTTACTCCCGTTAAAGGTTTTTCGATCCGGCTTTGGATTTCCTGGATCTCATAAACCTGGAGCCAGCCCTGAAAAGTGGTTGTCATTCCAGCAGAAGGTTGAAATATTTCACTAATAGATTTCACTCAGCTGAACACGAAAATACGAGTCTGCCTTTTGGATTTTACCTGAAAGTTACACGGTTATGTAAGCGGATTTACATGGTTATGTAAATGTCATGTCAGTTGAATAACTTTAGTGCGCTAAAACGTGTGCAAACACGCGCGAAATGAGTGAAAAACATTACCGTGTCTTATGAATATATCACACTACTACTTTATTTTACTTTTTTTGTACTTTTTATTTATTTATTATTTTTTCCTAACTTTAATTATATCTCTGATCGATGTCCTACGTAGCATGGGCACCACCGAGAGGGATTTTTTCCATCTACGCGGCAGGGCTGTGGCGCATGTGTAGGTATTTGTAAAGTAAATAATATATATATATATATATATATATATATATATATATATATATATATATATATATCCCTTGACCAAAGGTTTTTCCCTCAGGAGATAAGGAATTTTAACGTTAACGAATTTTAATGTTTACGAATTTACGAATTAACACGATGTTAACGAAGAATAACTCATGTTCAATAAAATTCGTTAACTCGCAAATTCGTAAACATTAAAATTTGTTAACGTTAAAATTCCTTATCTGCTGAGGGAAAAACCTTTGGTCATGTATCTAAAGAATAAATAATCATTTCTAATAAACTTAGTTATCCTGTTGTATAATATCTTGTAGACACAGATTGTGTCCTTCCTGACAGTATCTGGCGTTGGCTACGAAGTAAAACAATCCACATCCCGCCAAAATGTTTTTTAATGGAAAACGTAAAGATGATTTCGAAATGAGCAATTTTCGAGAAAATAAAGGGAGTCGAATATAGGTGTATAACATCGCGAAACGTGAACTGCATGATGAGACAGAAAAGTTCCAGTTATGCAGCATGGCTATAAGAGCGAATATTCGTGCTATAGCGTACAAATATGATATAGCGAGAAACCATACCACTTTTCGTGAAGTTACTTGTATATCATTTTTTCCTGATTTTGGTCATTTTTACCGATTTTTTACCCTTTCAAAGTGTTTTTTGAGAAAAATGTTTTCATCGTCTAAATAGTCCCTCTTTTTGTCGTGCATCACCATGCCACACAACGTCAGGTGAATTAATATTGATTTTAGCCCTTAACACACATTTTTGACACCCCCAATACCAGAATTTGATACCTATTCTGTATTAATAACAACTGAAGTGGTCTTTTTCTATGTTTCCTCACCTTCCATACCACTTTCAGGCCTCACCTTCAAATACCTATATTTAATTGAGTCAAATTCTTGTTTTTGGGGATGCTGCATCAGTCTCTGTAATTTTTGTTGTTGATTAATTCATATTTTTCGTTTAAAATGTTCGTGAGCGGAGGCGGCATTGGGTGAGCCCTCTGCAGCGCGAAAATGAGCGGCCGCGCATGCTGTCCGCGCACATCACTGGCGGATGTCCCTTCACCTATAGAAGTAAGAGAGCCTATGAGAGCCGATGGACTTCATACCTACTTCACTGTACGTGCCTACTCACGGTCGTGGACGCCCATCATTTGATCTAGTCCTTCTGCCATCACTGCTCGAGACCCAGGACCGGTAAGTTATCAACTTGGACTAATTACAAGCCTGATTCGATGCATCTCCATTTCTCAAGAATCCCGGGATTTAATGTACCAAGCCATGTTGCTAAAATGTATCAATAGCCTCAAAAGGTTATCACTGGCATGTGCCCAGATATCATTGCTAGATAATATCATCTGGTACCTACTCATATTTTATTGCTGTAGGCACCTATTTCGCTGAGTCTTTACGTGGGTACTTCCATCACGTAACGTAAATATATCCGGAACGCTAGAACCTGCATTTGTATAATAACAGTACCTACTGAAGGGTTAACGTGCGCCAAAATTAAAGATATCAATCACTTGTTCGTACTAGTACCAGTGGCAACAGCGATTGCCAAGTACAATGGGACATATTAGGGTATCAAATTCAACAACACAGTTAAGAATTTCGAAAACCTAGAAAAGAGAATACCAAACACTTAAGTTCCTTATGGCGCTGCTTGCTACGGTGCTATTGCCGGCATTTTGGCGCTGCTCACTGGTGCCGTCAAAGAAACGATGTCTATGCAGCAAGTTCTGGCAAAATTTCAAGTAATATAATCAATTTTTAGTCAGTGGTTGCAGCCTCTTCTAGTTGTTCTACGTAATTTCTCCCTACCCGTTTGGCGTTGAGATAACAATAGGTACTAGGTGCTAGGTAGATATCTAATAATCATTTTCCGTATACATTTTCAAATGCTTATCAAACTATTTACTAAAATGAGTCGTTCTGAATTTTATTAATTTAGGGATGACTCAATGCATATTCAATCTCATCATGATACATACTGTCATTAAAAACATGTTATCTTTGAACTGATATTGACAGGTCGTGAGAAATGTTTAAAAAAAATCTTTTTATACATCTCACTCATCCCGTGATAATCGGAAGGATATTAAAATTATCAACTGCCGATTGTATGACTAATCTAGGTGACTACTTCACAGACTTTGAATTTATCTCTTTAATAACTGAAGTTATCTCTTTCATAACCCAAAACCGTATGGTTTATCGAAGGACACCTGAATAGGAAACTCATCAAAACTGTCAGCAATCGGGGAAAAAATAAACATTTAGTGAAATATCTTACACGGAAATCATAATTCTATCAGCGCACTGATAGAGCGGGACTCTTCTGTTACATTTTATTAACGACAATATGGGAAAATGAATCAACTAAGCTGTGATGCCCGCCCAAATGTTGTTACTGACCATTCAGAAAGAATGAATCTGCCGACAGCGGCAGCCTTCACTTCTTTCCACCATGTCTTATCGAAAGAACAATCCAAACGAGCTGAGCTATGGAGAGTATGTGCGGTCGGGCTCACAGATATTCTCATAGGTATTTTGTCACGATCGGAATGATTGTAGCGTCTGCGAATGTGTAACCAAAATAAATTTTGTAACATGCCGGTTCTATTCAACCGATTTCGCTGACATTTTTGGGGGATCATACCTGGAGGCCCCCAATGAATTTCGTTACGCTCTGAATGATAATGATGATGATCGTGATTATGTGCATATGCGTATGTACGAACAACGATAACACTATTCACCTCATAATAAGTATATAGGTACCTCTGGTTCCATTCCACTGGTGTAGGCACGATTCTCAGGAGTCAGGCTGCACCATGTGGCAGAATCCACAAATTCCACAGTTTTTGGTGGAGTAATAGAGTTAAAAAATCGCGGGTCCCCGGGGTCCCTACGCTCGGCACCCAGGCCCGTAAAAGTGTTACTCTGGGAACCCACTCTGGCCAAAAACACGTTTCAAGTTCGGCACCCGAGTTACACTGGGCACCCAACATATTCGAAAATTAATTTCTATGTTAGGCGGGTGCCTGAGTGAACTTAGTTCAGCACCCAGCTAGTCAACAAATTCTCCTTCCGATTTTTATAAAATTAGGACGGTCATCACAAAAAGAGAGCCAGCCTGAGCCGTGACTGGTTTATTGTCAGCAGTTGTTGAATCCAACAAAGGGTGGACAGCAGCAGTTGCGCCCGCCTGATTCAAACTTATTTTTGTTCATTTCGTATTATCACTAAGTTATTGTTAATTTCGCCGATAAAATACCATATTTTATCAAAACGAATTTTCATGGAAGAACTTAATTAATCCATTGTTGAGCCATTGTTGTTGTTGTTGTTGTTGTTGTCTATAGCTATTTGCTAAATCTCTTCGTATCTCAATATTTACGAGTTTCTTAATTTTCAGGTTCTACAAACCATCGAAAGCTATGGACTCCAGCGAGCTGCTTGACGTTCAAGTCGTCCCAAAAGGGCCAGTGGCCAACGGTGAGGTTGAAGCCACAATGGATGCCAAGACTCCTTTGAACTCCGGGGATAAGAACATTCTGCTCTCCAACGCCGAGCTCTCCGGCTCTCGGCTCCACAACATCCAGCTCTCTGACTCCCAGCCCTCTGAACACCAGCTTTCCAGCTCTCAGCCCTCGAACCCTCTGCACGCCAACCCTCAGCTCTCCAACGCTCAGCTCTCCAACCCTCATCTCTCTGACTCCAAGCACTCTGAACACCAGCTTGCCAACCCTCAGCTCTCCAACCCACAGCTCTCCAACACTCAGCCCTCCAATCCACAGCTCTCCAACCCTCAGGCGACCTCTCACAAAGGCTCTTTGACTAAAAGGAAAAAGTATTGCCTTGCGATCATTTTTGTCGTAGTGGTTTTCATCTCACTTCAGGGCATCTGGAAAAATGCCCGCCAGCAGTTGGGCGAAGAAGCAGACTAGAGTTCGCCCAGAATTGACTACTGTTACCAAGAAGAAAACTTGGATGAATGTGAGATTGACATATTGACGTACTGACATATAAGCGTACAGTTCATCTTTAATTTTAGGACTGTATCTGTTACTTACGTTAGGAAACTGAACTGTTGAAAATTTTAAAGAATTTTTTAGACCTTTCAGTCTGGGGGGGGGGGGGGGAGTTCTGTCATCCTGTAGGTACATCAGAATCATTTATTTCATTTTCTTCTCCGTTTGATGCTACTTAAATGTCATTATTTGCTTACTTTCCCCATCTATCCTTACCTTTTCACCGCTTTTTTGATATTTTCGGTCCTTCTGGTATATGAAACTCACCCAAACCTAGTTAAAAACGTTGGGGATACACACACTTGAATTATCGATCATCAAATCAGGAATGTTAGTCTAGGTGGTAGGGAGGGGGTCCTAATTTTACAACCACCATCTGATCTTTGAGGTAAGGTTGTTAAAACGAATCAGCCCGACGGGCAGACAAGATCAACACTAAGGAACAAACTCAGTTGTGGTGTACGGAATTTTTAAATATTATAATGGCATAGTATAGGTATCAACAGTTTACGGTTCTTGTATGAAAAACTGAAGATATTTTCTATTGCATGGGAACGTAGGGTCACTTGGAGTAAATAACCAAACCTGAACATAAATTTAACAAGCGTAGAGCACTGACTTTTAAAAACAATGGTTCACGTACAATTCTAAAACCAAGATTAAGCTGTCGTTCCACTCAGTATGTATTTGTTGAAGGTGCCGTCCATTGCAATCAGTCGTCGTCAAGTTTTAAAAATTATGAGTTAATTTATCGACAATGCCCAAAAGAATTATAATTGATAATAACACAAAATTAGAAGTTTAAATTTTATATTCAGATACCAAATTTGAATTTGAATAATAGTTATGTAGAACTTATAAGAAAAAATCCCATTTGATTACGTTCAATGTTCTATCCAAATATATTTAATAATGATTATTATGATTAGTAAAGCATGAAAAGGCATCTAAAGTGATACTAAACACATGGGAACTAGGTAATACCCCCGTATTAAATGTTTACCAAAAATTGATGTGTCTACTAAACGTTTTAGACCAGTTGCAATTCGCTAGAAGAATACGGGGCTGTTATGAATACCATTCTGTAGGTCCTAATAATATGGGTCACCTCAGTTTTCAGCATCGACGTGTGGTCCATAATCAACCTAGACTGCTGGGTCATTCTCACAGAAGATATTGAATTGCTGTCATAGGATGTAATAATATTATGAACGCCATACAGCAGTTTATTGGCAGTGCGATCGTGCAAAAACTAATCGAAATTGTGTCGGAGTAGTCGTAACCGAAAAACTATTTAAATTGGATATTGTCTGGCAGCAAGAATTACAGAATGGGGCTTATTAGATAGATTAGTGTTGGTACTGATGAATCGACAATTGTTGATATCTATGTAAAATTCTCCGGCAGAACATATAGTTCTAAAATCAATTTAATGTAATTGGATTGGATGTAAAAATTTCACTGAATATAATCTAAAACGTTTCCATACGAAAATATTAATGAAAACCTAACATATTACCGCCTACGTATAGTAGCGTTGATTTTTAAAAGCAAGTATGTCATACCACTAATAATTAAAATTGTTAACACGGCTCAACTAAGTTTATACCTATATATTAAAATTACCATCTTAAATTGTAGGTAAATATATCTTGTAAACATACCTTAAAATTGCAGGTATCAATTAAAATAATTGTTAAATTAAAACTGTAAGTCGTTTCAAATATTATTATTTTCCTAATCTTCGACCTAGTCCTTAGTTTCAGCACGAATGGATAGGTACTATCTTTCGCAAAGTATGTAGGTCCTATTGCTAGGAAAGAATAAGTACCTAAGTGAACTATTGGATCTTCATAGCAAAAGCCCAACATAAGCTTTTAGTTGGTTTCAACTATAAAATAATAAATAAGAATAACCAGGAAAGGATTTTTACGTCGTGAGGTTCATATTTTAAGTCACGAGACCCAAATAATTATTTATATATTATTCATAGTTATGGGTATCTTGCCGAGTAATTGCCAACGCAGCACAGAGCAGCCTAGATGGCAAATGTTATAATATGTACTCCAGTCGATGCTAATAGCCAATTTTGCCCAGGCTCTTCAATGAATAAGCGCTAGAAATTCCATGAATACTCTCAAAATTAATAACTTCTCCCTCCGGCACCACCAATATTGTATCCGCATAAAACAGAAATTCTGGGCCGTTTAATTTTTGGATAAGTGACACCAAATTGAACTTTCCAGCCACAAATTGTTGGCGAGTTTTCAAGGTTACCACGTTCTCACGAAAAAGTATACAAGAATAAAATTCAAGAAAAATAGAAAAAATCGAAATTAAAGTAGGTAATAATTGGGATCAAGAGAGCATGTGTTGGTCCCATTCAACGCAGAATTTGATTGACTACCTACTTCTCTCTTTTGGTTTATTATTCTGTGAATAATACACCTATGTATTCGCTCAGCAAAAAATTTTTATAACACCCCCTCAAAATTTTTTCTTTTCCGTTTCAAGGTGCGTAGATTCCAAAAATGCAATGTCCGTCCGCCGTCCGCCGTACGCCGTACGCCGTATCACGTGTACAGGCTTCATTATCGGTCTAAAAAAATCGTTCTTTCGCACACATGCTCCATTTGGGCCCTAGTTGTGTCCCGAAACTTTTCAGCCCGATCGGAATATATCCAGCGGAGTTATGAGTGAAAATGTGTATAAAAATAGGTACTTTTTGTGTTTTAGTAACACAGTAGTAAAATGAGATTTTGAGGTATCGTATTCCATGTTTTTGGGGACGAGAAGACCGAATATTAAGTCGATTTTGACCAAGGAGTGGAAAATTGAGGTTGTACCAGATGTTCAGCTCCCAAAATTGATTTTTCGTGAGTCAAAAATCTGGAAAATCGTCTGAAATCACAAGCAGTATGTATAATAACACTAGAAAAAGTGTCAACACGTGGATCAAGACGATTAAATGGCACTATCAATGATCAAAGATCGTTAAAAAAAAAGCGTACCTAATTTGTGTTATAGGGGCCAAAATTAATGGAATCCATCAGAAATAGCTATTTCGATTATGCATAAAAGGAACAATAAATGAACAGCCAGCATTTCTGTAGACCAATAAAATAATAGAATAATAAACCCACGTGACAAGGACTTTGCAGCGTTTTGTTTCATACTACAGTAAATCTCATTGGCCGAAAAATTAAAATTTCAAGTTTTTTTTGGGGAAATCTGGAACGACTAAGGTATTTTAGGTAGGTATTTTAGGTAACCTATATGAAAATTCAGAAACACCCGGAATTTTCATTGAAAGCCGGGAATGATGCTAGTTTTGGTTTATTATTCTGTGAATAATACACCTATGTATTCGCTCAGCAAAAAATTTTTATAACACCCCCTCAAAATTTTTTCTTTTCCGTTTCAAGGTGCGTAGATTCCAAAAATGCAATGTCCGTCCGCCGTCCGCCGTACGCCGTACGCCGTATCACGTGTACAGGCTTCATTTTCGGTCTAAAAAAGTCGTTCTTTCGCACACATGCTCCATTTGGGCCCTAGTTGTGTCCCGAAACTTTTCAGCCCGATCGGAATATACCCAGGGGTGTTATGAGTGAAAATGTGTATAAAAATAGGTACATTTTGCGTTTTAACAACATGTTAGTAACATGAGCTTTTGAGGTATCTTTTTCCATGTTTTTGAGGACGAGAAGACCGAATATGAAGTCGATTTTGACCAAAGACGCGGAAATTGAGGTTTTACCAAAGGTTCAGCTCCCAAAATTGGTTTTTTATGAGTCAAAAACCTGGAAAACTGTCTGAAATCACCATCAATGTGTACAATAACATTGGAAAAAGTGTAAACAGGTGAATCAAGACCATTAAATGCCACTACCAATGATCAAAGATGATCTTAAAAAAAAAAAGAAAAAAAGCGTACCTATTTCATGTTTTGGGGGCCAAAATTGGTGGAAATCATCAGAAATAGCTATTTCAATCATTCCACATGAAAGAAACAATACATTTAACAGCCAACAAAAATCTCTAGAACTCCAATAGAATAATAAACCCATGTGACAAGGACTTTGCAGCGTTTTTGGTTTATTATTCTGTGAATAATACACCTATGTAATCGCTCAGCAAAAATTGTTATAACACCCCTTCAAAATTTTTTCTTTTACGTTTCAAGGAGCGTAGATTCCAAGAATGCAGTGTCCGTCCGGCGTCCACCGTACGCCGTACGCCGTATCAAGTTGATTAAATGGCACTACCAATGATCAAAGATAAATTGGAAAAAAAGGAGCGTACGAAATTCGTGTTTTAGAGGCCAAAAATGGTGGAAACCATCAGAAATAGCTATTTCAATTATTTCACCGGAAATAAACCATAAATGAACAGCCAACATTTCTGTAGGTATGTCCAGTAGAATAATAAACCCATGTGACAAGGACTTTGCAGCGTTTTTTCTTAGGCTATTTTGAAGGTTCTTTAGCTAATTTAAACCAAACGTTGCTTAGATATTTACGTCTCATTGGCAGGGTTGCCAAAATTCGCCGGAGGAAAACTACGCCCGTCAAAAAGAAATGTTAAGAAATAATTCATGAACACCTTTTTGAAACCAAACAGTTTTTTTAAATAACCTGTTGATCGCACTAAAAAGCAAAACTAAATTAAAAAACCACAGTCATGCAGCATGGCTATAAGAGCGAATTTTCGAAGTTTTCGGCATCTTCCTCCTCCGCCTAAAATTTTCTGAAAATTAATTTTCGGCCAAGTTTTCCCAACTTGATACCATACAAAATTAAAACAGGAGTAGTTTTACGCAAAGTAAAATTTGGGGTGGAAGGGGGAGGAGGGGGAAATCAAAAATGTTTTGAATACCAGAAGAGTAGGTATTGGATACGTAACAAATTTTTTGTTCCATTTTTTGCCGAGTAACACCTCGGTTTGTAGATTTTCCAACGCTGAACACGATGGTGAAGTCAGAGTTGCGATATCCCATTCCGTTATCAGATTAGAGCAGACGAACCAGGAAGAACATCTCAAGAAATAACCACGTTCCTTCATCTTCAAAGTGCTCCAGTTTGAGAACGGAATGAGATATCGCAATTCTGATTTCACAATCGTGTTCAGCGTACAAAAACCTTCAAAATGAGGTGTCACTTGTCAGACTGTTTCATTTTGGGAATTTATGGGTAATTTCCCCCCCCCTAAAACTCCCCAAAACTCCCCTTTAGAGTGACCCGATTCTGCCCATCTTCGAACTTAGCCTGTCGATTGCCAAGACAGATTTTTCGTGCAAATTTGAACTTTTTATCTCAATTCTTTCGAGAGTTATCGTCTGGAATGACACATACATATATAAATATATAAATATATTTAAATATGAATAATAAATATAATATATAAATATAATATAATAAATATAATATATATAATATAAATATTTTAAATTTAAATATAATATAAATATACAATATAATAAATATAATATATAATAT
This sequence comes from Leptopterna dolabrata, assembly GCA_954871275.1. Taxonomy (NCBI): domain Eukaryota; kingdom Metazoa; phylum Arthropoda; class Insecta; order Hemiptera; family Miridae; genus Leptopterna; species Leptopterna dolabrata. The sequence continues at coordinate 107,130,829 of OX940974.1, read as the reverse complement.
ATAAATAATTTCCACGAGATATATAAATATATATATATAAATATATAAATATATATATATATATATACATATAATTTTTGGTGTCTTTCGGCAGTGAATTCAGGATGGTCTGAAACGGATTTTGGTATAAAAATCTTTCAGAAATTCGAGTTTTAAAAATTTTGGACCGAGAACAATAGCTTCCTTTTCTTCGAAAATTCGCTAAAATTTAACAAGAAGAAAAACAACCGCCTTCAAAAAGGTGAATAAACCTTAGAAGTAAGAAATGAAAATAATTATGCTGAACAAACGTAGTTTATTCGAAGCTGATAAAACAAATTTTTGTCGGCGCCAAATTTCAGCTAAGATGTATGAAAACCAAAAAACCAAGGGATAGGTAATTATGAATGCTGTGTGTGGGGTTTGTAGTTAATAACCGACTTCAAAAATTGTGTAGTGTCAACTTTGAATAAACTAGGTACTATTATTCAGCATAAACATTATTTTTATTTTTTACTTTTAAGCTTTATACACCTTTTTTTGAAGTCTTTTTTTCTGCTTTTTAGTGTGATTAACAGATTATTAACAAAGTTTAGTTTTGAAAAGGGGTTAAAGAAAAAAAAGAAAAAAGAATCATATATATATTCGAATTGAGAACCTCCTTTTTTGAAGTCTATTTTCAGGAACACGAGATGTAACGTGACAGAAAAACGCGTACCTATGAATGTACTAGTAAGTGGTACCAATTTAATGCGCACTAGACCGCAGGTACGTAAAGGAACATGGAAGTTCCTTCAACCCAATCAATAGGTGCTTAAAAATTATACTCTCGAAGTTGGCTTGTTAGTTTTTCAACAGGACAAGATCACCTAGAAAAACGTTACAAAGTCCTTGTAACATGGGTTTGTTATTCTGTTGGACACACCTACAGAAATTTGGGCTGTTCATTTATTGTTTCTTTCGTGGGAAATAATTTATATGTATAGCTATTTCTGATGGTTTCCACCAATTTTGGCCTTCAAAACACGAATTAGCTGTGCTCCTTCCTCCCCCCCCCCCCCCTCTCCCGCCGAAATTTATCTTTGTTCATTGGTAGTGCCATTTAAACGTCTTGATCCACGTGTTGACACTTCTGGTGTTATTATACAAACTGATGTTTTTTTCAGACGGTTTCCCAGGTTTTTGACTAATAAAAAATCAATTTTGGGAGCTGAACGTTTGGTAGAACCTCAATTTTCCGCTCTTTCGTCAAAATCGACTTCATATTCGGTCTTCTCGTCCCAAAAATATGGAAAAAGATACCTCAAAAGCTCATGTTACTAACATGTTACTAAAACACAAAAAGTACCTATTTTTATACACATTTTCACTCATAACACCCCTGGGTATATTGCGATCGGGATGCAAAGTTTCGGGACACAACTAGGGCCCAAATGGAGCATGTGTGCGAAAGAACGAATGTTTTAGACCGAAAATGAAGCCGGTATGCGTGATACGGCGTACGGCTGACGGCGTACGGTATGCTGCGTACGGCGTACGGCGTACGGCGGACGGACATTGCATTTTTTGAATCTAGGCTCCTTGAAACGGAAAAAAAAAAATTTTGAGGGGGTGTTATAACAATTTTTTGCTGAGCTGTGTATTATTCACTGAATAATAGACCAATAATAAAGGTAGGTAGAAAACTAGACAGCAGGTCCATATATCATCTCCATTTGAAATTACCCAGTCGTTTTTCCGAAAACGGTCCACATTTTTTCATTTAAAACAATATTCTCTTCGATTTTCGATCTTTTTTATGAAGAAAATTTTTGAAATATTGTGATGAGTTTTGAAGATGTTTTTTCCCCTGACATTATTTAATCAAGAAGGATCCAATTTAGAGACCTTGAATCAAATTCTGGATTTCAGCACATTATTGTGGGAGCTTGAGGGGCCATCCAGATTAAGCTCGGTTGGGCTGTTTCGTATAGTTATGGGCATTGCAATGATTTGCGGGCACATAGACGGACAGACGTGGAGCCAAATCGGTCTGAAGAAAGGTCTGAAACGCATAAAGCAAGTGGAAATATATTTGATTTTTGGAGAACAACGATTTTATTTCCTCCCAAAACTGATCTAAGGCCTCTGCTACCTTGGTCAGCAAAATCAAATACCTAATGCATTCAAAAATTCCAGAGAATTTTCAAAACGCGATAAGTAACAGTATTTAAAACCTTGTCATACCGCAGTTCCGTCAAATTAGGTAGCCGATTATGCAGATCCACTGTCATTTCCTTTTCACTGGTGAAGCCTTTCCCTCCAACATCTTTTTCTGGTTTGAGAAACCTGAGGGTCGGTGCTTGGTCCGGTTTGCGCTTTGAAAAACCTACTTGAAAAACCTTACCTACGCACGTATCCAAGGACAAATAATACCTAAAATGAAGCAACCAAATTTCAAAAAAATCGTCCAGCAACCACAAGAAACGATTAGCGAATCCGCTGTACCTCTCACGATTACTCTTTGATTGTTCTAATAATTTTATAAACAGTATTAAGGATGATTATATTATACCTGATTCAATTGTTTTGAAAAACGAGACATTTACAAAAAATGAAGCAATTTGATGTTTTAAAGCTCTTCCAAATTTTGGAAGCAACCCGAACAGCTTCCACTGACATAACATTTCAGTCCCCGAAAGAACCTGGTATTCCCACGTTCGTTTTGAACAGATCGAAGCATTCAGTAGCCGCTTCATCGCCTGAAGATTTTGATTCTTCGAAATGAAATTTTGGGCTAAAAGATTGGATGGCAGTAACAACGGTTTTCATCTGAATATCGGCCATCTGTTTGAAGATACGAGTTGAGAAATTTGTCGGGCGAGATCACGTCCCCCTTTGACCGCATCTTTTTCGTGGAGCACAGCAATAACTGGCGGAAAAACCACTGTCCGAAACAAGCACGAACTAAATTAATAAGAATCGTCGCCACTGATACGTTTTAATAGGTACCTTCCTATCTAGCTAAATATGAGCGAATTTTGAGAAAAAATATGCTATTGCGATGGGTCTGAAATTTTGAGAGTACTAGTATAGAACAATGAATCGAGACGGAAAAAATATTATGAAAGTTCAAAAATATTTCTTCATATCATTGGGGGTCAGGAGCAGATAAAAATGGTCTAAATTAGGTTGCTCTCTGACACCAACTTCCTTATTCACCCACCTAGTCATGCTGCATCTGACTCAGTGAACTTATTTTGGATTCGTTCATATTTTTCATTCAAAACTGTTGTGAACAGAGGCGGCAAAGGATGACCCTTTGCAGAGCGGAAACGAACGGACGCGCACGCTGCCCGCGCACATCGCTGGCGATGTGTTTCACTGTCACGGACGCCCTTCATTTGTTCTAATCCTTTCTTCGGAACCCAGGATCGGTAAGTTATCAACTTGAACTAATTGCAAACCTGATTCGTTTCATCTCAATTCACAAGAATCCCTTGATTTTATGTAGTCATGTTGCTTTAATGTATCAATAGTCTTAAAATAGGTGACATTCAGTGCACGTACCCAGATATCATTGCATAATGTCTGATACTCATATTGTACTGGCGGAGGCACCTGTAGGCTTCTTACGAGGGTCCTTTCTATCGCGTTATCTAAATTTATCCGGAAGGTGAACATTTAACAGGAACATGTAGAACCTGCGTTTTATAATGTTATTACGAAAGGGTTCACGTCTGCCAAAATTGAAGATCATAACTTGTTAATACTAGTACCAGTGGCAAGAACAACTGAACATATTATCGTATCAAATTCAACAACACTGTTCAGCATTTTAAATCCATAAAAGGGTCTTACGGCGTTACAGCCACGGTTGGAGCTAGCAGTGGCGCCGAACATTGCCAATTTTTTTTTTTTTTTTTTTTTCACATTTCCAATCGTGGGATCCCAGATCTGGAGGTTTTAGCGTGTTCCGATGCCACTGCCCGGATTTTTGCGTTGCTCTGGTGTCGTCAAGGAACCGAAATCTATGCAGCAGGTTCTGGCGATCTGAATTGTATCACCCCCAAATTATATGACAAAAAATATGAAGTCGTAAGATTTTTTCTTCTTCTTTTCAGTCAGTGGTTGTAGTCTCTTCCGGTTAGGTACTCTGCCCATTTGAGGTTGAGATAAACTAGGTGCTATCATTGTTGTAGATACCTATTTGTTTCATAATTTCAATCAACAAACCAGTTTTCTGCATGATTCCACGTTTTCAAATGACTTTCGAACTGTTTACTGCAGTGAGTCATCTCTTTATGGATTCTTGCCAGTTTAGAGATGACTATAATGTGTGGCATTCTCATTACAATATACGCATTGCCATTATAAATAGTTTACCTTTGAACTGATTTTGATAAGTCATGAGTAATCGTACTTTGTAATATTTTTTTTAAAATCTCACTCATCCCATATTAAAATTATCAACTGCCGATTAAATGACTAGGTAATATGCTTCATAAACTTTGAAGTTGTCTCTTAATGGAAATCTTAATTCTGTCAGTGCATTGATAGGGATCACAATTTTTATTTCCATCTATCACGTTTTTATAAGACAGTTGACATATTTACTTATGGCTCACACATGGTTTCTTCGACCATTAAAAGTACGAAAAAAAATGACCAAGAAAAGAAACGGATATTTGGGTTTCTTGCCGCCTAATGTCAATAATGTATAGGTAATTGGGGGAATTAGCTACATTAAAACACAGTAAAATTCAGGAACGAATATAGATACGAACCAATATAAGGAGATACTTAGGTTAGCTTCTACTACATTCTATCAACGACAGTGTGGGAAAATGAACCAAATAATCTGTGCTGCCCACCCGAATATTGTTAGATTCAGAAGGAATCTGCCGACCGAAGCAGCAACCCTCCCGTCTCCACCAAACACATGAGCAAGGCAGTTTCCGTATCTAACCTCTGAGCCACGCCGACCTCATCCTATCTTACGAACTCTACTTTCATCATAATTTCTCGAAATGTTCACTTTCATCTGGAATCTTTAACTGTTGAAGTTATTTTTGCCCAAACAAGTTAGTGAATTTTACCTCAAGTTATGCAGAGGGGGGAGGGGTGGGGGGCAGTGAAAGAAGCCTCGTTTTGGTTTATTATTCTGCGAATAATACACCTATGTATTCGCTCAGCAAAAAATTTTTATAACACCCCCTCAAAATTTTTTCTTTTCCGTTTCAAGGTGCGTAGATTCCAAAAATACAATGTCCGTCCGCCGTCCGCCGTACGCCGTCCACCGTATCACGTGTACAGGTTTCATTTTCGGTCTAAAAAAGTCGTTCTTTCGCACACATGCTCCATTTGGGCCCTAGTTGTGTCCCGAAACTTTTCAGCCCGATCGGAATATGTCCTGGGGTGTTATGGGTGAAAATGTGTATACAAATAGGTACTTTTTGTGTTTTAGTAACTAGTAACATGAGCTTTTGAGGCATCGTTTTCCATGTTTTCGGGGACGAGAAGATCGAATATGAAGTCGATTTTGACCAAGGAGTGGAAAATTGAGGTTGTACCAGATGTTCAGCTCCCAAACTTGATTTTTTATGAGTCGAAAACCTGCGAAATCGTCAGAAATCACCATCAATTTGTAGAATAACACTAGGAAAAAAGTCAGCACGTGGATCAAGACGATTAAATGGCACTACCAATGATCAAAGATAATTTGAAAAAAAAAGAGCGTACCTAGGTACCTTATTCAAGTTTTGGGGGCCAAAATTGGTGGAAACCACCAGAAATAGCTGTTTCAATTATTTTACATGAAAGCAACAATAAATGAACAGCCAGCATTTCTGTAGGTATGTCCAGTAGAATAATAAACCCTTGTGACAAGGACTTTGCAGCGTTTTTTAAATAGTTCTTGAACTTGGGCATTTTTTGAAACCACCCGGAGTCTGTACGTCCAGGTGTTTGTTCACAGTAAGGCCCGAAGTTTGCACCGAATAGCTTCGTCAACATGAGTGTGAATGAAACGGTGTAAATCCAGCCCAGAAATTATTGTTAGGGAACAGCTCGAAGAAAAACGGAGTTATTGAAAAAATAGTCCATTTCCAATAATACACGAAAAAACGCGAAAAAACACTGTTATACCGGTTCCGGTGATCAAACCATCGTCAGTAATAAACAATAACTTTTATTTAACTGTTATAACAGTTATAACAGTAACAAACAATAACAAACCATATTTGTTACCTATTGTTTGTTACTGACGATGGTTTGATCACCGAAACCAGTATAACCGTGTTTTTTTCGCGTTTTTCGTGTATTAGTGGAAATAGACTATTTTTTCAATAACTCCGTTTTCTTTGAAATGGGTTTCCACGATTTCTTCGCGAGTGATTTAGTTCGTAGGGAACAGCTGATTTGTAATCACGCATGGCATTAAGAAAAATAGTCGGTTGTTCAGTGATATTATTTCATTTGAAGAAATGGTCATTTTGGATTTTATTGATTTTATTGATTTGGATTTTATTGATTTTATTGATTGGATTTTATTGATAGGTACCTGCTTTTGTAGCTTGAAAAAATTATTATGCTTCATGAATAAGAACAATTAATTAATTATAGAATTGTTGAATCCACCGCATATTTATGATACTGTAATTTCCCGCTGGCTTGAGTACTCGATTTAGGGCTTTCCCGGGGGAAGCACGAAGGTAGGTATTGACCACAGGAAACAGTCGCAGTCTATATACAGGTAAATAATGAACCGTTGTGTAATAATTTGCGGCGTTTTTAACAAAATGTTTCAATTTTGGCAATGTAAATATCTGAAGGATTTTGCCTTCTAAATGTGAGCCGAAGGTACTGCGTCGCTTACTTTTCCTCATCAGTACCTAAAACCTTCTTTACCTACAACCCTTCTTACTATTTTATTTTTTCAAGTCCCGTATACGATAAATCACGTTTCAATTAGGTATTTAATGGATGCAGGTCAGTAACCTAGTTATTACTTTCCTCGTTGTTGGGGCAAAAGGGTTCTAGATGAAATTAAGATACCCAATTTTGCACACCAAAATGTATTCTTTGTTGTAGTAATATGTATGTTGACGCGGCTTGGCCTAGGCCTAGCTAGAAGAGGGGGTTCAGAGGGAGCTAAGAGGGGGGCTAAGAGGGGGGGCTAAGCCCAATTTGAGCTAGGGGGGGGGAGGGGGGACGAATCGCGAGCAAATTAAATGACGGAGGGCGTGGTGCGAGGGGGGGGGGGGTGGTTGGACAGGAGTGGGGGTAATTAAATGAACATTCTCATTCTTGCAGTATAAAATCGGGAAAAAGAGGTTTCTGTATGTAAAATTCACGCGGAGTTCAATTATCGTTGTACTTTTGAGGTCCGTGGGGTGGTTGGACAGGAGTGGGGGTAATTAAATGAACTTTCTCATTCTTGCAGTATAAAATCGGGTAAAAGAGGTTTCTGTATGTAAAATTCACGCGTAGTTCAATTTTCGTTGAACTTTTGAGGTCCATGGGGTGGTTGGACAGGAGTGGGGGTAATTAAATGAACTTTCTCATTCTTGCATTATAAAATCGGGAAAAAGAGGTTTCTGTATGTAAAATTCACGCGGAGTTCAATTATCGTTGTACTTTTGAGGTCCGTGGGGTGGTTGGACAGGAGTGGGGGTAATTAAATGAACTTTCTCATTCTTGCAGTATAAAATCGGGTAAAAGAGGTTTCTGTATGTAAAATTCACGCGTAGTTCAATTTTCGTTGAACTTTTGAGGTCCGTGGGGTGGTTGGACAGGAGTGGGGGTAATTAAATGAACTTTCTCATTCTTGCATTATAAAATCGGGAAAAAGAGGTTTCTGTATGTAAAATTCACGCGGAGTTCAATTATCGTTGTACTTTTGAGGTCCGTGGGGTGGTTGGACAGGAGTGGGGGTAATTAAATGAACTTTCTCATTCTTGCATTATAAAATCGGGAAAAAGAGGTTTCTGTATGTAAAATTCACGCGGAGTTCAATTATCGTTGTACTTTTGAGGTCCGTGGGGTGGTTGGACAGGAGTGGGGGTAATTAAATGAACTTTCTCATTCTTGCAGTATAAAATCGGTAAAAATAGGTTTCTGTATGTAAAATTCACGCGGAGTTCAATTATCGTTGTACTTTTGAGGTCCGTGGGGTGGTTGGACAGGAGTGGGGGTAATTAAATGAACTTTCTCATTCTTGCAGTATAAAATCGGGTAAAAGAGGTTTCTGTATGTAAAATTCACGCGGAGTTCAATTTTCGTTGAACTTTTGAGGTCCGTGGGGTGGTTGGACAGGAGTGGGGGTAATTAAATGAACTTTCTCATTCTTGCAGTATAAAATCGGGTAAAAGAGGTTTCTGTATGTAAAATTCACGCGGAGTTCAATTTTCGTTGAACTTTTGAGGTCCGTGGGGTGGTTGGACAGGAGTGGGGGTAATTAAATGAACTTTCTCATTCTTGCAGTATAAAATCGGGTAAAAGAGGTTTCTGTATGTAAAATTCACGCGTAGTTCAATTTTCGTTGAACTTTTGAGGTCCGTGGGGTGGTTGGACAGGAGTGGGGGTAATTAAATGAACTTTCTCATTCTTGCATTATAAAATCGGGAAAAAGAGGTTTCTGTATGTAAAATTCACGCGGAGTTCAATTATCGTTGTACTTTTGAGGTCCGTGGGGTGGTTGGACAGGAGTGGGGGTAATTAAATTAACTTTCTCATTCTTGCAGTATAAAATCGGTAAAAATAGGTTTCTGTATGTAAAATTCACGCGGAGTTCAATTATCGTTGTACTTTTGAGGTCCATGGGGTGGTTGGACAGGAGTGGGGGTAATTAAATGAACTTTCTCATTCTTGCAGTATAAAATCGGGAAAAAGAGGTTTCTGTATGTAAAATTCACGCGTAGTTCAATTTTCGTTGTACTTTTGAGGTCCGTGGGGTGGTTGGACAGGAGTGGGGGTAATTAAATGAACTTTCTCATTCTTGCATTATAAAATCGGGAAAAAGAGGTTTCTGTATGTAAAATTCACGCGGAGTTCAATTATCGTTGTACTTTTGAGGTCCGTGGGGTGGTTGGACAGGAGTGGGGGTAATTAAATGAACTTTCTCATTCTTGCAGTATAAAATCGGGTAAAAGAGGTTTCTGTATGTAAAATTCACGCGTAGTTCAATTTTCGTTGTACTTTTGAGGTCCGTGGGGTGGTTGGACAGGAGTGGGGGTAATTAAATGAACTTTCTCATTCTTGCATTATAAAATCGGGAAAAAGAGGTTTCTGTATGTAAAATTCACGCGGAGTTCAATTATCGTTGTACTTTTGAGGTCCGTGGGGTGGTTGGATAGGAGTGGGGGTAATTAAATGAACTTTCTCATTCTTGCAGTATAAAATCGGGTAAAAGAGGTTTCTGTATGTAAAATTCACGCGGATTTCAATTATCGTTGCACTTTTGAGGTCCGTGGGGTGGTTGGACAGGAGTGGGGGTAATTAAATGAACTTTCTCATTCTTGCATTATAAAATCGGGAAAAAGAGGTTTCTGTATGTAAAATTCACGCGGAGTTCAATTATCGTTGCACTTTTGAGGTCCATGGGGTGGTTGGACAGGAGTGGGGGTAATTAAATGAACTTTCTCATTCTTGCATTATAAAATCGGGAAACAGAGGTTTCTGTATGTAAAATTCACGCGGAGTTCAATTATCGTTGTACTTTTGAGGTCCGTGGGGTGGTTGGACAGGAGTGGGGGTAATTAAATTAACTTTCTCATTCTTGCAGTATAAAATCGGTAAAAATAGGTTTCTGTATGTAAAATTCACGCGGAGTTCAATTATCGTTGTAGTTTTGAGGTCCGTGGGGTGGTTGGACAGGAGTGGGGGTAATTAAATGAACTTTCTCATTCTTGCAGTATAAAATCGGGTAAAAGAGGTTTCTGTATGTAAAATTCACGCGGAGTTCAATTTTCGTTGAACTTTTGAGGTCCGTGGGGTGGTTGGACAGGAGTGGGGGTAATTAAATGAACTTTCTCATTCTTGCAGTATAAAATCGGGAAAAAGAGGTTTCTGTATGTAAAATTCACGCGGAGTTCAATTATCGTTGTACTTTTGAGGTCCGTGGGGTGGTTGGACAGGAGTGGGGGTTATTAAATGAACTTTCTCATTCTTGCAGTATAAAATCGGGAAAAAGAGGTTTCTGTATGTAAAATTCACGCGGATTTCAATTATCGTTGTACTTTTGAGGTGCGGGGGGTGGTTGGACAGGAGTGGGGGTAATTAAATGAACATTCTCATTCTTGCAGTATAAAATCGGGAAAAAGAGGTTTCTGTATGTAAAATTAACGCGGAGTTCAATTTTCGTTGAACTTTTGAGGTCCGTGGGGTGGTTGGACAGGAGTGGGGGTAATTAAATGAACTTTCTCATTCTTGCAGTATAAAATCGGGAAAAAGAGGTTTCTGTATGTAAAATTCACGCGGAGTTCAATTATCGTTGTACTTTTGAGGTCCGTGGGGTGGTTGGACAGGAGTGGGGGTAATTAAATGAACTTTCTCATTCTTGCAGTATAAAATCGGGAAAAAGAGGTTTCTGTATGTAAAATTCACGCGGAGTTCAATTATCGTTGTACTTTTGAGGTCCGTGGGGTGGTTGGACAGGAGTGGGGGTTATTAAATGAACTTTCTCATTCTTGCAGTATAAAATCGGGAAAAAGAGGTTTCTGTATGTAAAATTCACGCGGATTTCAATTATCGTTGTACTTTTGAGGTCCGTGGGGTGGTTGGACAGGAGTGGGGGTTATTAAATGAACTTTCTCATTCTTGCAGTATAAAATCGGGAAAAAGAGGTTTCTGTATGTAAAATTCACGCGGATTTCAATTATCGTTGAACTTTTGAGGTCCGTGGGGTGGTTGGACAGGAGTGGGGGTAATTAAATGAACTTTCTCATTCTTGCAGTATAAAATCGGGAAAAAGAGGTTTCTGTATGTAAAATTCACGAGGATTTCAATTTTCGTTGAACTTTTGAGGTCCGTGGGGTGGTTAGACAGGAGTGGGGGTAATTAAATGAACTTTCTCATTCTTGCAGTATAAAATCGGGGAAAAGAGGTTTCTGTATGTAAAATTCACGCGGATTTCAATTATCGTTGTACTTTTGAGGTGCGGGGGGGTGGTTGGACAGGAGTGGGGGTAATTAAATGAACTTTCTCATTCCTGCAGTATAAAATCGGGGAAAAGAGGTTTCTGTATGTAAAATTCACGCGGAGTTCTTTTATCGTTGTACTTTTGAGGTCCGTGGGGTGGTTGGACAGGAGTGGGGGTAATTAAATGAACTTTCTCAATCTTGCAGTATAAAATCGGGAAAAAGAGGTTTCTGTATGTAAAATTCACGCGGATTTCAATTTTCGTTGAACTTTTGAGGTTCAAGTGGTGGTTGGACAGGAGTGGGGGTAATTAAATGAACTTTCTCATTCTTGCAGTATAAAATCGGTAAAAATAGGTTTCTGTATGTAAAATTCACGCGGAGTTCAATTATCGTTGTACTTTTGAGGTCCGTGGGGTGGTTGGACAGGAGTGGGGGTAATTAAATGAACTTTCTCATTCTTGCAGTATAAAATCGGGTAAAAGAGGTTTCTGTATGTAAAACTCACGCGTAGTTCAATTTTCGTTGAACTTTTGAGGTCCGTGGGGTGGTTGGACAGGAGTGGGGGTAATTAAATGAACTTTCTCATTCTTGCAGTATAAAATCGGGTAAAAGAGGTTTCTGTATGTAAAATTCACGCGGAGTTCAATTTTCGTTGAACTTTTGAGGTCCGTGGGGTGGTTGGACAGGAGTGGGGGTAATTAAATGAACTTTCTCATTCTTGCAGTATAAAATCGGGTAAAAGAGGTTTCTGTATGTAAAATTCACGCGGAGTTCAATTTTCGTTGAACTTTTGAGGTCCGTGGGGTGGTTGGACAGGAGTGGGGGTAATTAAATGAACTTTCTCATTCTTGCAGTATAAAATCGGTAAAAATAGGTTTCTGTATGTAAAATTCACGCGGAGTTCAATTTTCGTTGTACTTTTGAGGTCCGTGGGGTGGTTGGACAGGAGTGGGGGTAATTAAATGAACTTTCTCATTCTTGCAGTATAAAATCGGGTAAAAGAGGTTTCTGTATGTAAAATTCACGCGGAGTTCAATTTTCGTTGAACTTTTGAGGTCCGTGGGGTGGTTGGACAGGAGTGGGGGTAATTAAATGAACTTTCTCATTCTTGCAGTATAAAATCGGGTAAAAGAGGTTTCTGTATGTAAAATTCACGCGGAGTTCAATTTTCGTTGAACTTTTGAGGTCCGTGGGGTGGTTGGACAGGAGTGGGGGTAATTAAATGAACTTTCTCATTCTTGCAGTATAAAATCGGTAAAAATAGGTTTCTGTATGTAAAATTCACGCGGAGTTCAATTTTCGTTGTACTTTTGAGGTCCGTGGGGTGGTTGGACAGGAGTGGGGGTAATTAAATGAACTTTCTCATTCTTGCAGTATAAAATCGGGTAAAAGAGGTTTCTGTATGTAAAATTCACGCGGAGTTCAATTTTCGTTGAACTTTTGAGGTCCGTGGGGTGGTTGGACAGGAGTGGGGGTAATTAAATGAACTTTCTCATTCTTGCAGTATAAAATCGGTAAAAATAGGTTTCTGTATGTAAAATTCACGCGGAGTTCAATTATCGTTGTACTTTTGAGGTCCGTGGGGTGGTTGGACAGGAGTGGGGGTAATTAAATGAACTTTCTCATTCTTGCATTATAAAATCGGGAAACAGAGGTTTCTGTATGTAAAATTCACGCGGAGTTCAATTATCGTTGTACTTTTGAGGTCCGTGGGGTGGTTGGACAGGAGTGGGGGTAATTAAATGAACTTTCTCATTCTTGCAGTATAAAATCGGGTAAAAGAGGTTTCTGTATGTAAAATTCACGCGGAGTTCAATTTTCGTTGAACTTTTGAGGTCCGTGGGGTGGTTGGACAGGAGTGGGGGTAATTAAATGAACTTTCTCATTCTTGCAGTATAAAATCGGGAAAAAGAGGTTTCTGTATGTAAAATTCACGAGGATTTCAATTTTCGTTGAACTTTTGAGGTCCGTGGGGTGGTTAGACAGGAGTGGGGGTAATTAAATGAACTTTCTCATTCTTGCAGTATAAAATCGGGGAAAAGAGGTTTCTGTATGTAAAATTCACGCGGATTTCAATTATCGTTGTACTTTTGAGGTGCGGGGGGTGGTTGGCCAGGAGTGGGGGTAATTAAATGAACTTTCTCATTCCTGCAGTATAAAATCGGGGAAAAGAGGTTTCTGTATGTAAAATTCACGCGGAGTTCTTTTATCGTTGTACTTTTGAGGTCCGTGGGGTGGTTGGACAGGAGTGGGGGTAATTAAATGAACTTTCTCAATCTTGCAGTATAAAATCGGGAAAAAGAGGTTTCTGTATGTAAAATTCACGCGGATTTCAATTTTCGTTGAACTTTTGAGGTCCGTGGGGTGGTTGGACAGGAGTGGGGGTAATTAAATGAACTTTCTCATTCTTGCAGTATAAAATCGGGTAAAAGAGGTTTCTGTATGTAAAATTCACGCGGAGTTCAATTTTCGTTGAACTTTTGAGGTCCGTGGGGTGGTTGGACAGGAGTGGGGGTAATTAAATGAACTTTCTCATTCTTGCAGTATAAAATCGGTAAAAATAGGTTTCTGTATGTAAAATTCACGCGGAGTTCAATTATCGTTGTACTTTTGAGGTCCGTGGGGTGGTTGGACAGGAGTGGGGGTAATTAAATGAACTTTCTCATTCTTGCATTATAAAATCGGGAAACAGAGGTTTCTGTATGTAAAATTCACGCGGAGTTCAATTATCGTTGTACTTTTGAGGTCCGTGGGGTGGTTGGACAGGAGTGGGGGTAATTAAATGAACTTTCTCATTCTTGCAGTATAAAATCGGGTAAAAGAGGTTTCTGTATGTAAAATTCACGCGGAGTTCAATTTTCGTTGAACTTTTGAGGTCCGTGGGGTGGTTGGACAGGAGTGGGGGTAATTAAATGAACTTTCTCATTCTTGCAGTATAAAATCGGGAAAAAGAGGTTTCTGTATGTAAAATTCACGAGGATTTCAATTTTCGTTGAACTTTTGAGGTCCGTGGGGTGGTTAGACAGGAGTGGAGGTAATTAAATGAACTTTCTCATTCTTGCAGTATAAAATCGGGGAAAAGAGGTTTCTGTATGTAAAATTCACGCGGATTTCAATTATCGTTGTACTTTTGAGGTGCGGGGGGTGGTTGGACAGGAGTGGGGGTAATTAAATGAACTTTCTCATTCCTGCAGTATAAAATCGGGGAAAAGAGGTTTCTGTATGTAAAATTCACGCGGAGTTCTTTTATCGTTGTACTTTTGAGGTCCGTGGGGTGGTTGGACAGGAGTGGGGGTAATTAAATGAACTTTCTCAATCTTGCAGTATAAAATCGGGAAAAAGAGGTTTCTGTATGTAAAATTCACGCGGATTTCAATTTTCGTTGAACTTTTGAGGTCCGTGGGGTGGTTGGACAGGAGTGGGGGTAATTAAATGAACTTTCTCATTCTTGCAGTATAAAATCGGTAAAAATAGGTTTCTGTATGTAAAATTCACGCGGAGTTCAATTATCGTTGTACTTTTGAGGTCCGTGGGGTGGTTGGACAGGAGTGGGGGTAATTAAATGAACTTTCTCATTCTTGCAGTATAAAATCGGGTAAAAGAGGTTTCTGTATGTAAAACTCACGCGTAGTTCAATTTTCGTTGAACTTTTGAGGTCCGTGGGGTGGTTGGACAGGAGTGGGGGTAATTAAATGAACTTTCTCATTCTTGCAGTATAAAATCGGGTAAAAGAGGTTTCTGTATGTAAAATTCACGCGGAGTTCAATTTTCGTTGAACTTTTGAGGTCCGTGGGGTGGTTGGACAGGAGTGGGGGTAATTAAATGAACTTTCTCATTCTTGCAGTATAAAATCGGGTAAAAGAGGTTTCTGTATGTAAAATTCACGCGGAGTTCAATTTTCGTTGAACTTTTGAGGTCCGTGGGGTGGTTGGACAGGAGTGGGGGTAATTAAATGAACTTTCTCATTCTTGCAGTATAAAATCGGTAAAAATAGGTTTCTGTATGTAAAATTCACGCGGAGTTCAATTTTCGTTGTACTTTTGAGGTCCGTGGGGTGGTTGGACAGGAGTGGGGGTAATTAAATGAACTTTCTCATTCTTGCAGTATAAAATCGGGTAAAAGAGGTTTCTGTATGTAAAATTCACGCGGAGTTCAATTTTCGTTGAACTTTTGAGGTCCGTGGGGTGGTTGGACAGGAGTGGGGGTAATTAAATGAACTTTCTCATTCTTGCAGTATAAAATCGGGTAAAAGAGGTTTCTGTATGTAAAATTCACGCGGAGTTCAATTTTCGTTGAACTTTTGAGGTCCGTGGGGTGGTTGGACAGGAGTGGGGGTAATTAAATGAACTTTCTCATTCTTGCAGTATAAAATCGGTAAAAATAGGTTTCTGTATGTAAAATTCACGCGGAGTTCAATTTTCGTTGTACTTTTGAGGTCCGTGGGGTGGTTGGACAGGAGTGGGGGTAATTAAATGAACTTTCTCATTCTTGCAGTATAAAATCGGGTAAAAGAGGTTTCTGTATGTAAAATTCACGCGGAGTTCAATTTTCGTTGAACTTTTGAGGTCCGTGGGGTGGTTGGACAGGAGTGGGGGTAATTAAATGAACTTTCTCATTCTTGCAGTATAAAATCGGTAAAAATAGGTTTCTGTATGTAAAATTCACGCGGAGTTCAATTATCGTTGTACTTTTGAGGTCCGTGGGGTGGTTGGACAGGAGTGGGGGTAATTAAATGAACTTTCTCATTCTTGCATTATAAAATCGGGTAAAAGAGGTTTCTGTATGTAAAATTCACGCGGATTTCAATTATCGTTGCACTTTTGAGGTCCGTGGGGTGGTTGGACAGGAGTGGGGGTAATTAAATGAACTTTCTCATTCTTGCATTATAAAATCGGGAAAAAGAGGTTTCTGTATGTAAAATTCACGCGGAGTTCAATTATCGTTGCACTTTTGAGGTCCATGGGGTGGTTGGACAGGAGTGGGGGTAATTAAATGAACTTTCTCATTCTTGCATTATAAAATCGGGAAACAGAGGTTTCTGTATGTAAAATTCACGCGGAGTTCAATTATCGTTGTACTTTTGAGGTCCGTGGGGTGGTTGGACAGGAGTGGGGGTAATTAAATGAACTTTCTCATTCTTGCAGTATAAAATCGGGTAAAAGAGGTTTCTGTATGTAAAATTCACGCGGAGTTCAATTTTCGTTGAACTTTTGAGGTCCGTGGGGTGGTTGGACAGGAGTGGGGGTAATTAAATGAACTTTCTCATTCTTGCAGTATAAAATCGGGTAAAAGAGGTTTCTGTATGTAAAATTCACGCGGAGTTCAATTTTCGTTGAACTTTTGAGGTCCGTGGGGTGGTTGGACAGGAGTGGGGGTAATTAAATGAACTTTCTCATTCTTGCAGTATAAAATCGGGAAAAAGAGGTTTCTGTATGTAAAATTCACGCGGAGTTCAATTTTCGTTGAACTTTTGAGGTCGGTGGGGTGGTTGGACAGGAGTGGGGGTAATTAAATGAACTTTCTCATTCTTGCAGTATAAAATCGGGAAAAAGAGGTTTCTGTACTTATGTAAAATTCACGCGGAGTTCAATTATCGTTGTACTTTTGAGGTCCGTGGGGTGGTTGGACAGGAGTGGGGGTAATTAAATGAACTTTCTCATTCTTGCAGTATAAAATCGGGAAAAAGAGGTTTCTGTATGTAAAATTCACGCGGAGTTCAATTTTCGTTGAACTTTTGAGGTCGGTGGGGTGGTTGGACAGGAGTGGGGGTAATTAAATGAACTTTCTCATTCTTGCAGTATAAAATCGGGAAAAAGAGGTTTCTGTACTTATGTAAAATTCACGCGGAGTTCAATTATCGTTGTACTTTTGAGGTCCGTGGGGTGGTTGGACAGGAGTGGGGGTAATTAAATGAACTTTCTCATTCTTGCAGTATAAAATCGGGGAAAAGATGTTTCTGTATGTAAAATTCACGCGGATTTCAATTATCGTTGTACTTTTGAGGTGCGGGGGGTGGTTGGACAGGAGTGGGGGTAATTAAATGAACTTTCTCATTCTTGCAGTATAAAATCGGGAAAAAGAGGTTTCTGTATGTAAAATTAACGCGGAGTTCAATTATCGTTGTACTTTTGAGGGCCGTGGGGTGGTTGGACAGGAGTGGGGGTAATTAAATGAACTTTCTCATTCTTGCAGTATAAAATCGGGAAAAAGAGGTTTCTGTATGTAAAATTCACGAGGATTTCAATTTTCGTTGAACTTTTGAGGTCCGTGGGGTGGTTAGACAGGAGTGGGGGTAATTAAATGAACTTTCTCATTCTTGCAGTATAAAATCGGGGAAAAGAGGTTTCTGTATGTAAAATTCACGCGGATTTCAATTATCGTTGTACTTTTGAGGTGCGGGGGGTGGTTGGACAGGAGTGGGGGTAATTAAATGAACTAAAGGCGTACAGAAGGATAGTTGTAACCGAATTAAATATCCAAGGATGCATATAAGGGGGGCCTGGCCGGGGCAGGGGGTTAATGGGTTAACAGTGTCCTGGCTCAATCTTGGCAGGTGCGGGACCCCCTGCCCCGGCCAGGCCCCCCTTATATGCATCCTTGGATATTTAATTCGGTTACAACTATCCTTCTGTACGCCTTTATAACCCCCCTCCACTCGTTTTTTAGCTACTTTTAGGTACTTTAGAGTATGCATACCGTTCCACGATACTATAAGTATGAGCCGCCAGAGTCTTATCGCAGTTAGTTTGGTCCCCCCTCCCCCTCCCTAGCTAAAATTGGGCTTAGCCCCCCTCTTAGCCCCCTCTTAGCTCCCTCTGAGCCCCCTCTTGTAGCCAGGCCTGGGTCGAATCCGGCTCAACCGGCATTTTTGAATTTCTCCCTCCACTCCCCACTCAGGAATCAGCTCTTTCCCTCCAGTTTTCAAACACGGCAACCTGTACGTTTTCCCGCCTCTTTTTTCAAATACTTCCCCTCCATCCCTCTTCCAAGCCATGTTAGAACAGCTGGATCTCCCGCGTTTTTTAACCGTCAATTTTTAAATTTCTCCCGGCACTCCCCACTCAGGAATCAGCTCTTTCCCTCCAGTTTTCAAACACGACAACCTGTATGTTTTCCGGCCAGTTTTTTTTCAAATACTTTCCCTCCATCCCTCTTCCAAGCCATGCATAATAGGTTAGACCAGCTGGATCTCCCGCCTTTTTTAACTGCCAATTTTTAAATTTCTCCCGCCACTCCCCACTCAGGAATCAGCTCTTTCCCTCCAGTTTTCAAACATGACAACCTGTATGTTTTACCGCCAGGTTTTTTTCAAATACTTTCCCTCCATCCCTCTTCCAAGCCATGCATAATAGGTTAGACCAGCTAGATCTCCCGCCTTTTTTAACTGTCAATTTTAGAATTTCTCCCTCCACTCACCACCCAGGAATCGGCTCTATCCCTCCAGTTTTCAAACATGAGAACCTGTACGTTTTCCCGCCAATTTTTAAACTTATCTTTCCCTCCATCCCCCTTCCAAGCCATGCATAGTACGTTAGACCAGCTGGATCTCCCGCGTTTTTTAACCGTCAATTTTTAAATTTCTCCCGGCACTCCCCACTCAGGAATCAGCTCTTTCCCTCCAGTTTTCAAACACGACAACCTGTATGTTTTCCGGCCAGTTTTTTTTCAAATACTTTCCCTCCATCCCTCTTCCAAGCCATGCATAATAGGTTAGACCAGCTGGATCTCCCGCCTTTTTTAACTGTCAATTTTAGAATTTCTCCCTCCACTCCCCACCCAGGAATCGGCTCTATCCCTCCAGTTTTCAAACATGAGAACCTGTACGTTTTCCCGCCAATTTTTAAACTTATCTTTCCCTCCACCCCCCTTCCAAGCCATGCATAGTACGTTAGACCAGCTGGATCTCCAGCCTTTTTTAACCACCAATTTTTGAATTTCTCCCAGGGCGAACTACCCTTTTGTACGCCTTTATAACCCCCCTCCCCTCGTTTTTTAGCTACTTTTAGGTACTTTAGAGTATCCATACCATTCCACGATACTATAAGTATGAGCCGCCAGAGTCCTATCGCAGTTAGTTTCGGCGATCGTTGGAACATGGATAGCTCTAAAGTTTTTAGCGTGTCCCAACTTTATGGAAGGAAGGTAAAACCTAACGGCGGGGGGTTTTTGATTGTGGTTCCTGCTGGAAAATTTAAAGGGAAGCAATCTGGTTACGGATATCGGAAATATTAATTATACGGAAGGCGAATAGCTTCTGGGAGATGGACTTAGACCAATCACGGAGCCATTTTGCGACAAAATAATGCTTGTAAAGGTATGCAGCTTAGACGGCTGCGAAGGAAATTCCAAACTTATGAAAAAGGAGATATGCGGATCTTTTAATAGCTATATCCGCCGAACGTTTGGCGTCTTGGTATCTGCAAAACATGGGGTCTGCCTTTCCTCTTACTAAGTATCACCCCACTAGCTGGTGGAACGAGAGAAGTCGTAGAAGGAAAATATTAAAAGGAAGTACAAAAATCCAGTCTGCATCCCGTACAAAGTAGAGTTGGCGGATGTAAAACTCGATAGACTGCTGGAAGAATTACCGGATTTATTGGAGCAGCTCCGGAAGGAGAATTACTACCTAATGGACTTGGACATAACGCAGGATTTTGCGGGGATTTTTAACAAAGAGGAAATTACTACATATTTAACCAACAACTTTAACTTTTATGTCCAGGGAGAGTACAAGGAAAACTCCAATGTTATTGTAAACAACGATAAGACAGTCGGAATAGATTGTCTTACCTGGCTTACATCTAACGCTCGGGTTAAAATATACAACAAGTTTATTTGTCAAGTTACCAGCCCAGGAGTTAACAAGAATATTGGAAACCATATTATAGATTTCCTTAATTGTCCAGATGCGAGACTAAAGGAGACCTTTTCTTCGGCATTAGCCAAGATGCATGGTATTACGAGATTAGAAGCTACGATTTATAATTATGCTATTGGACATCCCCGTGGAGAAGGCTACAGTCCTCTACAAGGTTGTATAACTCTGCTAGAAGAGAGTAAATTATACTTCCGCGATGCTCCGATATACTCTGCTTCGATTCCAAAAATGTGGACAAAATTGACAGAGAGTCTACAGAACAGCTGTTGTCTTGTGTTTAAAGACATCCACCAATATGTTTATTGGGGTAACAGCAATACAAGAAAATTGACCGGATTACAAATAAATCTCCCAAAAGAACCCGAAGACAGGAAGAAGGTTGTACATTACATCCTCTCTGCGTGTAGTTTTAATTGCCTACCTGTTAACTTTATAGAGGTTTCGGAAGAAAACGGAAGCACAGACAATGTCCGAATCATACAAAAGAGTTACATTAAAGCCGGAGAGACCTACTTCTCTAGGAGCAGTACTCCATTTTCGACAATACCGGCGGATATCGATATAGAAAGTTCATTTAATTACCCCCACTCCTGTCCAACCACCCCACGGACCTCAAAAGTACAACGAAAATTGAAATCCGCGTGAATTTTACATACAGAAACCTCTTTTTCCCGATTTTATACTGCAAGAATGAGAATGTTCATTTAATTACCCCCACTCCTGTCCAACCACCACTTGAACCTCAAAAGTACAACGAAAATTGAAATCCGCGTGAATTTTACATACAGAAACCTCTTTTTCCCGATTTTATACTGCAAGAATGAGAAAGTTCATTTAATTACCCCCACTCCTGTCCAACCACCACTTGAACCTCAAAAGTTCAACGAAAATTGAAATCCGCATGAATTTTACATACAGAAACCTCTTTTTCCCGATTTTATACTGCAAGAATGAGAAAGTTCATTTAATTACCCCCACTCTTGTCCAACCACCCCCCGCACCTCAAAAGTACAATGATAATTGAAATCCGCGTGAATTTTACATACAGAAACCTCTTTTCCCCGATTTTATACTGCAAGAATGAGAAAGTTCATTTAATTACCCCCACTCCTGTCCAACCACCCCACGGACCTCAAAAGTACAACGATAATTTAACTCCGCGTGAATTTTACATACAGAAACCTCTTTTTCCCGATTTTATACTGCAAGAATGAGAAAGTTCATTTAATTACCCCCACTCCTGTCCAACCACCCCACGGACCTCAAAAGTTCAACGAAAATTGAAATCCGCGAGAATTTTACATACAGAAACCTCTTTTTCCCGATTTTATACTGCAAGAATGAGAAAGTTCATTTAATTACCCCCACTCCTGTCCAACCACCCCACGGACCTCAAAAGTTCAACGAAAATTGAAATCCGCGTGAATTTTACATACAGAAACCTCTTTTTCCCGATTTTATACTGCAAGAATGAGAAAGTTCATTTAATTACCCCCACTCCCGTCCAACCACCCCATGGACCTCAAAAGTACAACGATAATTGAACTCCGCGTGAATTTTACATACAGAAACCTCTTTTTCCCGATTTTATACTGCAAGAATGAGAAAGTTCATTTAATTACCCCCACTCCTGTCCAACCACCCCACGGACCTCAAAAGTACAACGATAATTTAACTCCGCGTGAGTTTTACATACAGAAACCTCTTTTTCCCGATTTTATACTGCAAGAATGAGAAAGTTCATTTAATCACCCCCACTCCTGTCCAACCACCCCCCCCCCCCCCGCACCTCGCACTCCGTCATTTAATTAGCTCGCGATTGGTCCCCCTCCCCCCCTAGCTAAAATTGGGCTTAGCCCCCTCTCTTAGCCCCCCTCTTAGCTCCCTCTGAACCTCCTCTTCTAGCTAGGCCTAGGCCAATCCGCGTCAACATACATATTACTACAACAATTCTTACAAATTAAATGATCGGTGCGCTCACAGGCAAGAGAAATGAAATCGAATCCTATTCTTCTTTAAAATCCTAAAGAAAGCTTTCTTTTCAAATATAGTTATGGTGAATTTATGTTGATGTAAAATTCACCATGAGAGGTGGAGGTTGTTTGGATGTTGGATAGGCTTGAATTTAAGGTTTGAATTTGATATGTGTGGTTTGTATGTTGTTGCGGTTAAGGGCGAACCTCCACGGAGCGTGTGATGATAATAAAATTTTGAGCGAATTTTGGTGAGTGAAATTTGGTGAGTGTGTGTGTGTGCGGTTAAGGGCGGACCTCCACCGAGCGTGTAATAAATTTCGCCAGTTCGGTTAAGGGCGAAACCTCCACCATATCCTGACTAAATTTATGTGTGTATGAATTTAGAGTGTGTGTTTTTGCGGTTAAGGGCGGACGTCCACCGAGCGTGTAGTGTGTGTCATCAGCGTTTGGTTAAGGGTAAATGTCCCGGGTTTAGTTCCAAGAACCGCCACCACCTTGTGCTTCAAAATGAGCCAATCCAATATTCGATTTATCTCTTGAACGGGTCAACCGATTTTCAATCTGTAAAATGTACTGTAATCGTTATAAACAACCACAAGTGCGGACATTCAGTTTTGAATTTTAAAATTTTTTTTTCATGGAGTTCCCGAAATTATTTTACTTAATTTCAACCTTTTTAAAAAAAGCAACTAGTACTTTTGTAGGAAAAAAATCGAAGAATTCAAATCCGTTCTCAGATTGAAGATCGGATCATTAGATCGAACGGCATCTGGGAAAATCACTATAACAATGGGGCCTATTGTTAGCCCTCTAATCCTCTACCTGGGCCCACCTTGCAACGATGCCTTCCCTTTCCTGTTGATTTGAGCTAGCAGAGGGACTCAGTTCACATCTAACTCAGTTCACATCTAAGAGTGTATTGCTTCCGAGTCTGCAAAGCAGCGGAAGCCTTGTGTTCACTTTCGTGAGCCAAAAAATTTTTGTCTTCAGAAATCAAAATTTCCACTTGCATTTTGCGTTTCAAAGCCTACTGAACAAATTTGGTTCCGTGTCTGTCGGTCTGTGAGTCTGTGAGTCTGTGAGTCTGTCCGCATTTCCTTGATACAGCCATAACTTCCACGATTTTGAATTGATTCAGCTCAAATTTTGAGGGATGGTGCGGATAAGGCCCCTTGAGGTGGTCCCATACAAATTTCAACATGATTGATCCAGCGGTACGCCCTGCGTATGCGCTAACGTTAAATTCAACAAACACGCATAACTTTCACAATTTTGATTCAATTTCGCTCAAATTGTCAAGGGTTGTTTGGACAAGGCCTAGTGAGTTTCAGTATGAATTTCAGCATGATCGGACCCTCGGTGCGCTCTGCGCATGCGCTGGCGTGAAATAGATTCAATTTCCTTGTTACAGCCGTAGTAACCAAAGATTTCACCCAATTTCAATGTAATTCTCAGGGATTAAGCGGGTAGGGCCCATTGAGGTCCCATATAAATTTCAACATGATAGAGCCAGCCGTTCGCCCTGCGCATGCGCTCTGTCTGTCTGTCTGTCCTTCTATGCACGGCCAAACGGCTCGACGGATATCGACCAAATTTGGCACGAATATCCAGTAGGCTCCCAAGTTGTGCAACGTCGCATTTTTAATTCCCTGACCATAGCGGAACTATGGTCGACCATGGTCAACTCCTGAATGGCTTGACGGATATCGACCAAATTTGGCACGAATATCCAGTAGGCTCCCAAGTTGTGCAACGTCGCATTTTTAATTCCCTGACCATAGCGGAACTATGGTCGACCATGGTCAACTCCTGAATGGCTTGACGGATATCGACCAAATTTGGCACGAATATCCAGTAGGCTCCCAAGTTGTGCAACGTCGCATTTTTAATTCCCTCACCATAGGGGAACTATGGTCGACCATGGTCAACTTCGTTAATTGAAATGGTAACCCCTATTTTTTATCGCTTATTCGTAATCTACGTGAAATTCTATCTACGATCGACCCTTCGGACTACCCCCTGCGGTCGACCATAGCGCATCCATGGGCCCCTCCATGGTCGAATCCCGAATTGCTCAACGGATATCGACCAAATTTGGCACCAATATCCGGTAGCCTCCCAAGTTGAACGTAGGCGCATTTTTAATTCCCTGACCATAGCGGAAATAAGGTCGACCATGGTCAACTCCTGAATGGCTTGACGGATTTTGATAAAATTGGGCACAAATACCCGGTAGGGTATGGGATTTTTCCGTCGTTTGTTGGTTCCACGATACTGCGTA
Source organism: Leptopterna dolabrata (assembly GCA_954871275.1). Taxonomy (NCBI): domain Eukaryota; kingdom Metazoa; phylum Arthropoda; class Insecta; order Hemiptera; family Miridae; genus Leptopterna; species Leptopterna dolabrata. Next base: position 107,106,595 of record OX940974.1, on the reverse strand, counting down.
CAGCGAATCTCGGATAGCGAGCGAAGCGAGCGGTCAGGCTAGTTATGTATAATGGACGTAATGTATTATGGAAGTCATGTTATGTATAATATGTATATTTCATGTAATGTTATGTAATGTTATGTTATGTAATGTTATGTTATGTAATGTTATGTAATGTAATGTTATGTTATGTAATATGTATATTTAACGTTATGTAATGTTATGTAATGTTATGTTATTTTGCTTCCGAGTCTGTTCTATTTTATAATGGGTCACTCTGATTGTGACGAGGAAGCTCCTGTGCCATCACCTTGGCAGTGTATTTTTCCTTCTACATCTATATCTTCAACTAGAAGATTTGCTTGGCAGAATTAGTTGGCTGCTGGATCAAGTCAGGATACAGCCAAATTTTGGCTGAATCCTGTCTGGGTATCAAGAAGGGCGTTTGGTTTTTAGCATCTGACTGGTATCTAGTTTTCTTAATATGATTTCATTTTCTAAATTATTACTTTCTAAGTACCTATGTGAATGGAATTTCCATAATAAGCCATTCAGTAACTAATGATTTGCAGGGTTCTCATAGTCCACCAAACCCTATGAAGCCATCAAAAAACGCTGCAAAGTCCTTGTCACATGGTTTTATTATTCTATTGGACATACTTACAGAAATGTTGGCTGTTCACTTATCTTCCACGTGAAAATAATTCGAATAGCCATTTCTGATGGTTTCCACCAATTTTGGCCCCAAAAACACGAATTAGGTAGGCTCCTTTTTTTTCATGTCATCTTTGATTATTGGTAGTGTCATTTAGACTTGATCCATATGTTGACACTTTTTCTAGTGTAATTATACAAATTGATGGTGATTCCAGACGATTTTCCAGGTTTTTGACTCATTAAAAAATCAATTTTGGGAGTTGAACATCTGGTACAATCTCGATTTTCCACTCCTTGGTCAAAATCGACTTTATGTTCGGTATTCTCGTCCCAAAAACATGGAAAACCATACCTCAAAAGCTCTTACCTATTTTTAACACATATTTTCACTCATAACTCCCCTGGGTATATTTCGATCGGGCTGAAAAGTTTCGGGACACAACTACGGCCTAAATGGAGCATGTGTGCGAAAGAATGACTTTTTTAGACCGAAAATGAATCTGGTACATGTGATACGGCGGACGGCGTCCGGCGGACGGACATTGCATTTTGGTTTATTATTCTGTGAATAATACACCTATGTATTCGCTCAGCAAAAAATTTTTACAACACCCCCTCAAAATTTTTTCTTTTCCGTTTCATGTTGCGTAGATTCCAAAAATGCAATGTCCGTCCGCCGTCCGCCGTATCACGTGTACCGGCTTCATTTTCGGTCTAAAAAAGTCGTTATTTCGCACACATGCTCCATTTGGGCCCTAGTTGTGTCCCGAAACTTTTCAGCCCGATCGGAATATACCCAGGGGTGTTATGAGTGAAAATGTGTGTAAAAATAGGTACTTTTTGCGTTTTAGCAACATGTTAGTAACATGAGCTTTTGAGGTATCTTTTAGCGAATTTTCAAAGAAAATGAAGCTATTGCAATGGCTTCGAAATTTAAATAATATAAATTTTTGGAAATTTTCTTCATAGAAATCCGTTTCAGACCATTCTAAAACGATTCCTGAAATTTAACACTTTTTTAGCGAATTTTCAAAGAAAATGAAGCTATTGCAATGGCTTCGAAATTTAAATAATATAAATTTTTGGAAATTTTCTTCATAGAAATCCGTTTCAGACCATTCTAAAACGATTCCTGAAATTTAACACTTTTTTATATGTATATATATATATATTTATTTATATATGTGTCACTCCAGACGATAACTCTCGATAGAATTGAGATAAACAGCTCAAATTTGCACAAAAAATCTATCTTGGCAATCGAAAGGCTAAGTTCGAAGATGGGCGAAATTGGCCTACTCTAAGGAGGGTTTTGGCGCATTTAAAGTGCGCAAAAATTACCCAAAAATCCCCAAAATGTTATTTTCCATTACGTGACCCCTCATTTTAAAGGTTTTTGCACGCTGAACACGATGGTGGAATCGGATTTTAGATATCTTGATCCGTTCTCAAATTAGAGCATTTAAAGTGCGCAAAAATTACCTAAAAATCCCCAAAATGTTATTTTCTAACAAGTGACCCCTCATTTTAAAGGTTTTTGCACGCTGAACACGATGGTGGAATCGGATTTTAGATATCTTGATCCGTTCTCAAATTAGAGCATTTAAAGTGCGCAAAAATTACCCAAAAATCCCCAAAATGTTATTTTCCAACAAGTGACCCCTCATTTTAAAGGTTTTTGCACGCTGAACACGATGGTGGAATCGGATTTTAGATATCTTGATCCGTTCTCAAATTAGAGCATTTAAAGTGCGCAAAAATTACCCAAAAATCCCCAAAATGTTATTTTCTAACAAGTGACCCCTCATTTTAAAGGTTTTTGCACGCTGAACACGATAGTGAAATCGGATTTTAGATATCTAAATCCGTTCTTAAATTAGAGCATTTAAAGTGCGCAAAAATTACCCAAAACTAGGATAATCTTTAAACTCTTACCCCCATCCCCTTAGAGTGGTCAGATTGAAAAATGTGAGAAGTATTAATTGAAGACGAGAGTTCGAAGCAAAAAAGGGGGAGGCAAACGATTAGTACAACTCCTTGAATTTACCCACAGCGATCAAATAAATAAGCACTTAGTACAATTACGTAATAAACAAACGGTAGAATCAGGATGGACAAAACGTACAAATTAAAATAAATACGAAGAGAATATACATAGAAAACCAAATTTTAGACCGAAGTTTTCCTTTATTCAAAACCATAGCCATTAATTCGAATATTTCTTTGAAAATTCGCTCATTAAGTCATGCTGCATGACTGATTTTTTTTTATTATATGTATATATATATTTATATATGTGTCACTCCAGACGATAACTTTCGATAGAATTGAGATAAACAGCTCAAATTTGCACAAAAAATCTATCTTGGCAATCGAAAGGCTAAGTTCGAAGATGGGCGAAATTGGCCTACTCTAAGGAGGGTTTTGGCGCATTTAAAGTGCGCAAAAATTACCCAAAAATCCCCAAAATGTTATTTTCCAACAAGTGACCCCTCATTTTAAAGGTTTTTGCACGTTGAACACGATGGTGGAATCGGATTTTAGATATCTTGATCCGTTCTCAAATTAGAGCATTTAAAGTGCGCAAAAATTACCCAAAAATCCCCAAAATGTTATTTTCTAACAAGTGACCCCTCATTTTAAAGGTTTTTGCACGCTGAACACGATGGTGAAATCGGATTTTAGATATCTAAATCCGTTCTTAAATTAGAGCATTTAAAGTGCGCAAAAATTACCCAAAACTAGGATAATCTTTAAACTCTTACCCCCCCCCCCCCCCCACCCCCTTAGAGTGGTCAGATTGAAAAATGTGAGAAGTATTAATTGAAGACGAGAGTTCGAAGCAAAAAAGGGGGAGGCAAACGATTAGTACAACTCCTTGAATTTCCCATTTGACATATAATTGTTATGATACCTTCATAGATAGACAAGTACCGGCCCACGTATTACTAGAAGGAAGACGAAAGAAAAAATCTATTTCAAATTATTCAATTTAGGTACTAACAGTAGGAGGAAGAAGTTTTCCTTTATTCAAAACCATAGCCATTAATTCGAATATTTCTTTGAAAATTCGCTCATTTTTCCATGTTTTTGGGGACGAGAAGACCGAATATGAAGTCGATTTTGACCAAAGACGTGGAAATTGAGGTTTTACCAAAGGTTCAGCTCCCAAAATTGGTTTTATATGAGTCAAAAACCTGGAAAACTGTCTGAAATCACCATCAATTTGTAGAATAGCACTAGGAAAAGTTTCAACACGTGGATCAAGTCGATTAAATGGCACTACCAATGAACAAAGATAATTTGAAAAAAAAAAAAAAAAAAAAGGAGCGTACCTAATTCAAGTTTTAGGGGCCAAAGTTGGTGGAAACCACCAGAAATAGCTATTTCAATTATTTCACATGAAAGAAACAATAAATGAACAGCCAGCATTTCTGTAGGTATGTCCAATAGAATAATAAACACATGTGACAAGGACTCTGCAGCGTTCTCTTTTTACATCGCTGTGTGCTGTTGACGCGGAACACTACACAACGCAACTGTCTCGTCTCTGCCCAGCTGAAATGTAAGCACCCACTCGCCCCATCGAAGTAGCTCGGCCGAGTACTCCACCGACTACTCGGCCGAGCTACTCGGTAGGCTACGGATCCTCGGACGAGCGAAGGAGAGACGCATACTTCCTTTACCGCTCCGACGACCGGTTAGTGGGAGCCGTTGAGGCAGCGGACGTCTCTCTGTCATCCTTAGTAGCTCGTCCGTAAAGGGTGCTCTGTAGATGGTTACGTACCCTATACGGACGATGACGGAGAGACGTGCACTGCCTCGACGTCTCCGTTAACCGGTTGAGGGGGAGGTGAAGGTAGTAGGTACACGTCTCTCCATTGCTCGTTCATAAAGGGCCCGTGTGTTTCTATGGGGGCATCCTCAACGGAAAGGCAATGGAGGGTTGCGTTTCCTCAGCCTGTCCGTTAACCATCCGCCGTGATTCCCTACAATCACGGATCATTGAAGGAAGGGCACGGAAGCATTAAAGACAGTAATGGGTGGGCTAGAGAAAACCTAGGGAGAGTCCAGGGATATTCACGGGAAAATCATGGATGGGCTACGGGGAGGCGATCGAGTGTTACGGGTTAGTCAAGGGTGGGGCTATGACGACCCGTACAAACACCCACGGGCGTGCGATGGAACGTTGAAGGATTAACCAACGGAAATCACTACACCTATACGCGGATTTTCGGGGTACTCCCGTGAAAATGATCATCAGTTGATTTTGCCGAAATAGTAGGTACACCACGGAAACCACGGGTGTTTCCGTTGACGATCCTTCAACAAGCGGGTTACGGATAAATTTATAGAGTGCATCCGTAACCGCATAATATTTACGGATGCACAACTTCTGAGGGTGATTCCGTGAACTACCTATCATTTAATGCCAATCTACGGGGGCGCTACCGTTGTTTTTTTTAAAGGAAAACGCTCCTTTTGGTTTATTATTCTGTGAATAATACACCTATGTATTCGCTCAGCAAAAAATTTTTATAACACCCCCTCAAAATTCTATCTTTTCCGTTTCAAGGTGCGTAGATTCCAAAAATGCAATGTCCGTCCGCCGTCCACCGTATCACGTGTACCGGCTTCATTTTCGCTCTAAAAAATTCGTTCTTTCGCACACATGCTCCATTTGGGCCCTAGTTGTGTCCCGAAACTTTGCAGCCCGATCAGAATATACCCAGGGGTCTTATGGGTGAAAATGTGTACAAAAATAGGTACTTTTGGTGTTTTAGTAACATGTTAGTAAAATGAGCTTTTGAGGTATCGTTTTCCATGTTTTTGGGGACGAGAAGACCGAAAATGAAGTCGATTTTGACCAAGGAGTGGAAAATTGAGATTGTACCAGATGTTCAGCTCCCAAAATTGATTTTTTATGAGTCAAAAACCTGGGAAATCGTCTGAAATCACCATCAATTTGTAGAATAACACTAGGAAAAGTATCAACACGTGGATCAAGACGATTAAATGGCACTACCAATGATCAAAGATAATTTGAAGAAAAAAAAAAGAAAAAAAAGGGAGCGTAGGTACCTAATTCAAGTTTTGGGGGCCAAAATTGGTGGAAACCACCAGAAACAGCTATTTCACTTATTTTACATGAAAGAAACAATAAATGAACAGCCAACATTTCTGTAGGTATGTCCAATAGAATAATAAACCCATGTGACAAGGACTTTGCAGCGTTTTTGGAATCTACGCACCTTGAAACGGAAAAGAAAAAATTTTGAGGGGGTGTTATAAAAATGTTTCGCTGAGCGAATACATAGGTGTATTATTCACAGAATAACAAACCAAAATCGCCGTAAAATGAAGGAAGTTCGATAAAAGGTTCAGGCAAAATTGCACTCGATAACTATTATATTGCCACAACTATATATTGTCAGTTTCGAGGTTCACAAGTGACGCCTATGGAAATATCACTGACAACGCCCAAAGATAACAAATATGTTGAGAATGATCAATATAATAGCAATAACAATAATTCAAATGCATTAAAAATATCAATAGAATAATAATAACAAGAATACAAGTACAAAAAAATAACTTGCTATTGGAATAACAATAACAAGAATGTAAAATAACGAGAGTGCCAAGGATTTTTCATTTGAGCTGACGAACGGCACGATTTCAATTAATTTTATCTAACCCATTTATATTATATTGGTCCAACCCGTGCCTATCCAAAAAATCTGCCACCATTTTTCGGGTACTTATGGGCGTTATAAGGAATTGGCTACATAATTATATTTTCATGTGTTCAACAGAATACTACTGTTATAATTTGGTGAAACTCATATGGAACCTTCAGAGTTTCATTCTAGATCCAACCTCCAAATTTGAATTCTTTGCTACGATTATAAGGTAGTTGTGGGCTGTACAAGGATTGCACGTTCGCGCATGCGCTAACAAAGCTTACAGTATTTTTTAAATGATTTTGATTTGGGACTATCAGTGACCCAACCTGCACCTGCCCTCTAAATTTCAGCTCGTGACAACCTTTTTTTTTCTGGCACTCATGGCCTTCATCAGGGATTGCACACAGACAGACACGGAAAAATGTTCCTTGATATGTGAAAAGCACCATGGAGCAGAATATACATAGGTATACTCGTATGATAGGGGATGGGGACTCGAGTGCATTTGTCAAAATTTCTCAAAATGTTTCGTATGGGCGCAATATGACAAAAATTGAATGCGCCAACCACGTGATCAAAAATTATACAAAACGGCTTTGTGGTTCGCCTAAAGATTCCCGGACTTACTCTAAAATGTTAACCAACTCTGTTATAAAGCGGCTGAAAGCGTGCGCGAGAGGAGCAATCGCGCACAATTCGAAATCCACCGGTCTAGTAGAAGATTTAAGGATAGATTAAACTAATGGGCCAGATCTTATTGTTGGCGACCACAGAGAATGTAATGAGTATAACTGTTCAAACCCCGAAACGGGAAGGTGTTTGATGAGGTAACTATTATTTTACTTCGTAAAATACAAGTGGCACTAGCCCTGTACTATTGATAAGTCACTATTTATTGTCAAATGACACAAGTAACTTGGCAGAAAATTATATGGCATCAGTGGCCAAGTTTACTGTGGGTAAACAAAACAGCAGAGCGAGTAGAGTCAGAGGGGCTGCTTTAGATTACCAAATTGGTCCCGAATGGCACGCTAAAACTATTAGATATATTATAACGGTAAAAAGCCAAGCATGTATAGCGGAGAAAATCGCAGACAGATGAAAACGCAGGAATGCCACATGTAGGCGAGCTCTTTTTAATGGTGGGAAAAATAAGAATAAAAAGCAATTTTCTAAAAAAATAAAGAGTGCTCCAGAAGATTACGGCCCGAATTATCCAACCAGTATAAATAACAAATTTGCATTGTAGGTCCCGTTTGGGGTCCAGTTGGTCCGCGAAGCTCGGCATTAGTGTCAGTCATCCCTAAGGGGTGAAGAATAGGGGTTGACATTTTCAGAACGCCGTAGCATGAAAACTTTCAGTAGAAGGGCATGGTTTTTTTACGTTTTTAAATTTATCTTGAACTAAAGCGTTTTTTGAGACCACGCGCATCTTTGTACGACCAGCCGTTCGTTTTCACCAAAGAGGTTCGTCAACATGATCGTGAATCAAACGGTATTTAAATCCGGCCCAGATATCACTAGGGAGCACCTGATTATAATCACGGATAGCTGTATGAAGTCGAGCTTGTTGTTCTGTGATATTATTCCATTTGAAAAACGCTGCTGAGTCCTTGTCACATGGGTTTATTATTCTATTGGACATCTACAGAAATGTTGGTTGTTCATTTATTGTTTGTTTCATGTGACATAGTTGAAATAGCTACTTCTGATGGTTTCCACCCATTTTGGCCCCCAAAACCCAAATTAGATAGGCTCCTGTTTTCTCTTAGCTATCAAAGTTATCTTTGATCATTGGTAGTGCCACTGATTCACGTGCTGACACTTTTTCTAGTGTTATTATACAAATTGATGGCGATTTAAGACGATTTCCCAGGTTCTGACTCATAACAAAATCAATTTTGGGAGCTGAACCTTTGGTAGAACGTCAGTTTTCCACTCTTTGGTCAACATCGATTTCTTATTCGGTCTTATCGTCCCACAAAAACATGGAAGACGATACCTCAAAACCTCACGTAACTGAAACATACAAAATAAGTACCTATTTTTATACACATTTTGACTAACAACACCCCTGGTTATATTCCAGGGTCTCTGGTAGACTCTCACGAGGTGGAAGTAGAAAGTCAACGACGCACCAGCCTAGGGGTGGAGCCACCCCAGAGGATTAAAGGGCTAACAATAGGCCCCTGTTGTTATAGTGATTTTCCTAGATGCCGTTCGATCTAATGATCCGATTTTCAATCTGAAAACGGATTTGGATTCTTCGATTTTTTTGCTACAATTGTACTAGTTGCTTTTTTCAAAAAAATCGAAATTGAGTAAAACAATCTCGGGAACTCCATGAAAAAAAAATTTTAAAATTCAAAACTGAATGTCCGCACTTGTGATTGTTTATAACGATTACAGAACATTTTACAGATTGAAAATCGGTTGACCCGTTCAAGAGATAAACCGAATATTGGATTGCCCCCGACGGTGCAGCCATCTATTGAAAATATTTCTTACTAAAATCCATGACATTTACCCTTAAGGGCGAGACCTCCACCATATTCTGATGAAATATGTGTGTGGGCGAATTTAAGAGTGAATTTGTGAAGAGTGTGTGAGCGGTTAAGGGCGGACCTCCACCGGGTGTGTAGTGTATTTCATCAGGATTGGTTAAGGGCGAGACCTCCACCAAATTCTGATGAAATGTGTGTGTGTGTGTGAATTTACTGTGGAATGTGAGGTGTTAGAATTTGTGAGTTGAATTTGGAGAGAGGAGGTTGAGGATAGAGAGAGAGTAGCCAGCAGCTAGAGGAGATGTAGAATGGCGAAAATGGCGCAGGATCCGGGGTTATATAGACCCTGAAGCCACCACCCGGGTGGTGGGGCTCCAGGTTGTGTACCGGGTCCTGCGTCCGTTGCCCCACTCTTACCGTTTATTGCCAGCAACTTAATTCTACGGGTTGTTTTTGGTGAGAACTTAAGTGTACGGAGTTGTAGTTCCGGGAGGGACACACGACAATAGTAAAATGAATTACACTCATACAAAAAACAGTCCCTTACTTTTGGTTTATTATTCTGTGAATAATACACCTATGTATTCGCTCAGCAAAAAATTTTTCTAACACCCCTTCAACAATTTTTCTTTTCCGTTTCAAGGTGCGTAGATTCCAAAAATGCAATGTCCGTCCGCCGTCCGCCGTACGCCCTCTCACGTGTACCGGCTTCATTTTCGGTCTAAAAAATTCTTAATTTCGCACACATGCTCCATTTGGGCCCTAGTTGTGTCCCAAAACTTTTCAGCCCGATCGGAATACACCTAGGGGTGTTATGAGTGAAAATGTGTTAAAAAATAGGTACTTTTTGCGTTTTAGCAACATGTTAGCAACATGAGCTTTTGAGGTATCTTTTTCCATGTTATTGGGGACCAGAAGACTCAATATGAAGTCGATTTTGACCAAAGACGCGGAAATTGAGGTTTTAACAAAGGTTCAGCTCCCGAAATTGGTTTTTTATGAGTCAAAAACCTGGAAAACTGTCTGAAATCACCATCAATGTATATAATAACACTAGAAAAAGGGTAAATAGGTTAATCAAGACCATTAATGGCACTACCTATGATCAAACATGATCTGGAAAAAAAGCGTACCTATTTCATGTTTTGGGGGCCAAAATTGGTGGAAATCATCAGAAATAGCTATTTCAATCATTCCACATGAAAGAAACAATAAATTTAACAGCCAACAAGAATCTCTAGAACTCCAGTAGAATAATAAACCCTAAACCCATGTGACAAGGACTCTGCAGCGTTTTGGTTTATTATTCTGTGAATAATACACCTATGTATTCGCTCAGCAAAAAATTTGTATAACCCCCCTCAAACTTTTTTCTTTTCCGTTTCAAGGTGATTAGATTCCAAAAATGCAATGTCCGTCCGCCGTCAACCGTACGCCGTACGCCGTATGCCGTACGCCTTCCGCCGTACGCCGTATCACGTCTACAGGCCTCATTTTCGGTCTAAAAAAATCGTTCTTTCGCACACATGCTCTATTTGGGCCCTAATTGTGTCCCGAAACTTTTCAGCCCGATCGGAATATACCCAGGGATGTTATGAGTGAAAATGTGTGCAAAAATAGGTACTTTTTGCGTTTTAGCAACATGTTGGTAACATGAGCTTCTGAGATATCGTTTTCCATGTTTTTGGGGACGAGAAGACCGAATATGAAGTCGATTTTGACCAAAGAGTGGAAAGTTGAGATCTACCAAATGTTCAGCTCCAGAAATTGATTTTTTATGAGTGAAAAACCTGGGAAATCGTCTGAAATCACCATCAGTTTGTATAATAACACTGGAAAAAGTGTCAACACGTGGATCAAGACGATTAAATGGCACTACCAATGATCAAAGATAGTTAAAAGAAAAAAAAGGAGCGTATACCTAATTTGTGTTTTAGGGGCCAAAATTAATGGAAACCATCAGAAATAGCAATTTCGATTATTGCACATGAATGAAACAATAAATGAACAGCCAAAATTTCTGTAGGTATGTCCAAAAGTCCAAAATAATAATAAACCCATGTGACAAGGACTTTGCAGCGTTTCTTTGTAAGTGACGTGACGCAAAGGAGATCGCACGTCTGTCCGCTGTAGAGTTTATGGGAATTGGCCACAGAAACTGAAAACTATTTTATATTCCATTGTGACAACTTCTTTTAGAAAAAATAGAATATTTTTGACATCATAACTGTCGATCCGATTTAAATAGGTTTTTGTTTATTATTTTTAATAATAAACCTTTGGAATCGAGTATGAAAATTTTTTTAACCCCCCCCCTCAAAATTTGATGGCTTCCGTTTCAAGGTACTATGTAAAATCCGAAAATGGAATTTAAAAAAAAAGCGTTGCCTTAGGGGGCGTCTAGCCGCCAGTGGTTTGTGTTCATGACGGTACGTTTATTTTCGAATGAAATCTGGGGGACACCCCCAGACCCCCGGATTATAACAGTTTAGACCAAGGATCAAAGCAAGGAAACATGGAACATGTTTTTCGAATAGGTACATGATAACAGAGGATATGGAGATATGTAGCAAAACGTCTGCCAATTCGAGTAGGCACTATAGCTTCCTCACTTGAATCACATGAACGTATTGATGTGCAGTGCGTGTGACAAGATGCATTATTATTATTAGAAACTGCATATGAGAACAGTTGCCAGGACGCTGCATTAGTTTTGAGAATTGTAAAAGTTTGAATGTTGATTGCTTTGGATTACAAAAAGGTCGTTCTTGATTCTGCCAAGTATTTCACTGGTGTCAGAAGTGGGATGGATGCCAGCATGAACGATGGAAGCGGCATGTCATTGCGGAGTGGCAGAGTTGTAGCTAATGAGGAGCAGCGGCCCTCAGAAGCGGGAGTTATTGATCTGGGTTCGAACGAACCGTATGCCATATCAGAGGACCAAATCAGACATTCTCTTATGGGGGAAGTAAGAGGTGCGCTGCGAGAATTTTATGACGATATCCGTTCAGAGATTCGATCTGAACTCCGGAACATCAGTGGCGGAAATATCAGGCGTAGTAAAGTTGCTTGCCAGCAGCCAGCGGTTGTTCCTGGAGTTTCTAGTCCACCGCCACCAATCCTGCAAGATGACGATCGGGAAAGTCACGCAGTTGGAAGAGGGTTCTTCATACCTGAGAAGTACGATGGTTCTCTTCCTTGGGACGACTATTACACCCATTTTGAAACCGTTTCCCGTTCTAACGGGTGGGATAGAGGGATGATGGGGTCGGCTCTTGCTTCCTCTTTGACTGGAGCAGCCCTCCCCCTACTGACGGAGCTAGGAGCTTCGTATAACTACGATGAGCTTGTTGCAGCCCTAGAATCCCAGTTCGGCGACCGTAATCGGGCCCTTGTACATGGACCACTTGAGAGTTCGCAAACAGCTAACGGGGGAGGATATAGCAGTCTTTGCAAGGGACGTTCGAGTTCTGGCCCGGAAGGCCTTGCCTGGAGCTAGTAGGGAATGCGTTGACATTTTAACGGTTTCCCAGTTTGTTGAAGGTTTGGAGGATGAACGAGTTCGCGAACTCGCTATGTTAGGCACCCCATAAGATTTGGAAACCACTCTACGTTTGGTATTACGTAGTGAAGCAGCGGTTCTTCGAGCTCGACACGCTGCTCCAACACGGGCGGTCCTTACAGTCCAGTCCTTGGCGGGAGAAGACAGACTCATGCGAGCTGTAAAGCCAGGAGTTCGCGAACAAGATGAGGGATTCCAAGTCAAGCAGGGCCAATGCAAAGGCAAAGGATTGATCTGCTGGAGGTGCGATGCTGTTGGCCATGCATTTCATGACTGCCCAACCAGAGTGATCATCTGCTGGAGGTGTGATGCACCTGGACACAGCATTCGGGAGTGCCCGACCCAGCAGGGAAACGGGCAGCAGTCATAGGCAGGAGGCGACCTGTGAACCGACTCCAGCCTCACAAGGTAACAGTTTACAGAGTCAACAACTGCTCGTCCATTGTCTTACATGGATGGGTGAATGGGTGCCCTGTGCAATGGTTGTGGACACTGGAGCTACTGCCACAGTGGTACGGAAGGATGTCCTCAGTCTAGATGGGGTGGCACTGAAGGAAGGGACTGCTGTGCTGCGGACTGTGACTGGCTCTACGTTTCCGGTGTTGGGGCGAATGGGAGTTGCCATAGAGGGGAGCGAAGCAAGCGACGTCATTCAGTTCTGCTGGCGGATATCGCTGACGACCGCATCTTGGGAATGGATTTTCTGGCCACGTTCGGATGTCAGATAGATGCATCCAAGGGCACAGTCACCTTGGACGAGGGTATAGTTGGTGCTGTAGAGGAATGGGACACGGGAGGTTGTGCTGACTTGCAACTGTTTGAGAAGACAAGGGCTGGGATTGCTGGGGACCCTAAGCGGCATTTGCAGCCTGTGCTGGACAGTTTTGCAGGAAGAGTTGCATCGGCGGAGCTCCAGGTTATGACAAATTTAATTAACGAATTTTCTGATGTATTTGCTAGTAATAAACAAGAGATGGGCCAATTTTCTCGTATTTCCTACGATATACATATGGAGTCCAGTGCACCAATCCGTCAAGCCCCTAGACGTCTCCCAACGCATCACCTTGCTGAGGTTGACGAGTTGATTGGTCAGATGGAATCCATGGGGGTCATTGAGCCTTCCTCAAGCGCCTGGGCCAGTCCCATTGTGTTGGTAAGGAAAAAACGCTGCAAAGTCCTTGTCACATGGGTTTATTATTCTATTGGACATACCTACAGAAACGTTGGCTGTTTATTTATTGTTTCTTTCATATAAAATAATTGAAATAGCTATTTCTGGTGGTTTCCACCAATTTTGGCCCCCAAAACACGAATTAGGTACCTACGGTCCTTTTTTTTTCAAATTATCTTTGATCATTGATAGTACCATTTAATCGTCTTGATCCACCTGTTGATACTTTTTCCAGTGTTATTCAACAAATTGATGGTGATTTCAGACGGTTTCCCAGGTTTTTGACTTATAAAAAATCAATTTTGGGAGCTGAATATCTGATACAACCTCAATTTTCCACTCTTCGGTCAAAATCGACTTCATATTCGGTCTTCTCGTCCCCAAAAACATGAAAAACTGTTGATGTTAATCGTTGACAAGACCAACAAGTGGTCTTGGTTTCAAACAGTTTATAAACGTTCAAGCATTCTGTAGTTTAGGAAACTTCATTCCTTTTTGTGATTTTGTATAAAATACATATTGAGCTTTCTATCAAAGTATACACGTTTTTAACAAAGGTTATCGGCTTAAAGTTTCTACTGCGCGATGGAAGAAGAAGAACATAGTAAGTCGAAGTATAGTATTGTTCAGCTCAACAAGAAGAACTACAAAACATGGGTATTTAACGTGAGACTTGAGCTTGAAGACCAAAATTTATGGGAATTGGTCACAACTAATGATGAAGACAAATTCGCTACCTTCTCACCAGATAAAAAGAGAAAGGCATTTCGGTTAATCGCAAGGGCCATAACCGAGGATATCCAACAGGACATCATAGATTTAAACTGCCCTAGACTTTTATGGAATAAACTCTCTTTAAGGTTTCAGCCAATGACCCGACTACGCCGCCTCCAGGCATCAAAATGTCTTTTCACATCCAAGATGCTGAACGATGAGGACATGGAAACCTACGTTAATCGTATCTTGGGATATGCTTCAGAGGTTGAAAAGGCTGGGAGTTCAAGAATAGACCAAGAACAGATATGTAATGTTATAATCAACGGATTAGGTGAAGAGTACGAGACAACTGTGAGTATGATCTGCACTTTTAAAGATGAGGATTATACACCTGAGAAACTCGAAAGTTTATTATGCGGTGAGTATAAAAGGAAACAAATGAAGAGAGACGAATGTAGTGAGTCATTAAATAATGCAATGTTGGCTAAGAAATACACTAAAAAAGAGCCATTCACATGCTTTATATGTGGTAAAGAAGGACACATCGCTAAATTTTGTCGACAAAAAGATTCAATAAACAAAAATCAATCAAAATATGAAGACCCCCAAAAATCGTTAAATGCAGTTTGTCTCAATGTGGCAAACGTTCCTCGAACTGACGAATGGTTGATTGACAGTGGGGCCAGTAGTCACTTCTCCCCATACAAAGAAGACTTCAGTTATTACCAAGCTTTGGATTGTGCTAAAGTGGTCACACTTGCATCAAACGTGGAATGTAAAATTGTTGGAATAGGGACAGTCTCTATAATATCCACAACTGCACATGGTAAATTCACTCTCAATCTTAAGGAAGTTCTTCATGTTCCTAATTTCTGCTTTAGACTCCTTTCTATAGCTAAAATTGAAATGAATGGTTATAACATTGTAATCAAGAAAGGAGCATGTAAAGTTTATGATGGACATGAATTAATCATACATGCTAAACGTGGTGAATCAAACATGTATGCACTTAAAAATATTGTTTTGAAAGAAAAGGCCAATGTAGGGCAAGTAAATGAGAAAAACTGGCACGAACGATTTTGCCATGTAAATACAGATTCAATTAAAATGATGTACAAGAAAGAAATGGTGAAAGGCTTGGATGGCACAGTTTTGAAAATGCAGGATGTTTGTGAACCTTGCATTAAAGGAAAATCATCGCGAAAGCCATTCCCGAAATCAAGTAGCTATGCAACCAAAGAGTTGCTGGAATTGATCCATACAGATGTTTGTGGGCCTATGCCTGTGGAATCCAATTCGAGATATAAATATTTTATCACATTCATTGATGATTTTTCGAGAAGAGTTTGTGTGTTTTTCATGAAAAGCAAAGATGAGGCGTTCAACTATTTCAAGAAATTCAAAACTATGGCAGAAAAACAAACTGGGAAGTTACTCAAATGTTTAAGGAGCGACAACGGGAAGGAATATGTTAATAAAAATTTTGACAATTTTCTTAAAGAAAATGGTATTATACATCAATTGACCATACCCTATAGTCCCCAGCAGAATGGAATTGCTGAACGGTACAATAGAACAGTCCTTGACCTTTCGAGATCCATGTTGATTGCTGCGAATTTACCTAAGAGTTTCTGGGCTGAAGCTGTGAGCACAGCAACGTACGTACGTAACCGATGCCCCTCATCGGAAGATTGTCGAATTCCGGAGGAGAGATGGACGGGTAGAACATCTTAGACCTTTCGGGTGTAAGGCCCATGCTCATATTCCTAATGTGCTTAGAAGAAAACTGGATAGTAAGACTACAGATTGCATAATGATTGGTTACGCTGGAGTTTCTAAAGGTTATAGATTGTGGGATCTTGAAGGAAAGAAGATTCTGATGAGTAGGGATGTAACTTTTGAGGAAAACAAGTACCCGTACAGTGAATGGACAAGAATTGATTATTCAGATATGGAAATTGATAAAGAGGAAAACAAAATAATAGGAGATGCAAGAAAACAAAATAGAATTTCTGAACGGAAGAGACAAACTGATGTGTTGGTAGAAATCATAATAGAGAAGGTAGAACGACCCTCAATGAAAGAGGAATCACCGTCAAGGGACGAAACACATAATGTAGAAAAACAACGTATTGGGGAGGAAGATGAAGCAGATGAACGTTGGGATGAAATCCCATCCTTGGAAGAAATGAATGACGGAGAAAATAACGGAAACATTGATCAAGACGTTGACGATGGAAATTTGAATAGTGATAGTGAAGAAGAGGTGGAAGAAAACGAAAACGAAAAACATCCCAGGCATCATATGAAGTTAAGAGACAGAGGTACAGTCAAGAAACCTCAATGTCAACATGCATGTTTGAGCACCACACAGAATCCGGATCCTAAAACATATAAGCAGGCAATGCAAGGAACAGACCGAGATCTTTGGGTAAGAGCAATTGAAGAAGAATTATCTTCTTTAACGGCGATGAAGGTCTGGGAATTGACTGATTTACCACCAGGTAAAACACCGGTTGGATGTAAATGGGTGTTCCGAAAGAAATACTTGGCAGACGGGAACCTTGAAAGGTACAAGGCTAGACTTGTAGCCCAAGGTTTCACACAAAAACCAGGCGTTGATTATGATGAAACGTATAGTCCTGTAATCAGTCTTCCATCAGTGAGAGTTTTGTTGAAATTGGCAATGGAGAACAACTGGCTAGTTCACCAAATGGACGTCAAAACGGCATATTTAAATGGGGAGTTGAGGGAAGATATTTATATGAAGATCCCTGAAGGAGTATGTGAGCCTAATTCAAGAGGGAAGGTCTTCAAGTTGATCAAAAGCCTCTATGGATTAAAACAATCAGGTCGTTCTTGGTACGAAACGTTAGATAAAAGGTTACTAAGTGGAGGAATGAAAAGATGCAAAGCAGAACCGTGCATATATTATCAAAAGAAAGATGGCGATTTCAGAATAATATCTGTGTACGTAGATGATTTGATCCTCATAACTTCGAGTCAAAAAGCTATGGAGGAAACTAAGAAAACTTTGAGAAATTACTTCGATATAAAAGACATGGGACCTCTTCATTATATCCTAGGCATTGAAATAAAGAAAGCAGGTAATGGTTCTCTGGCCTTAAATCAAACCAAGTATATAAAGGAGATTCTGAGTGAATTTGGAATGTCAGATTGTAAACCAGTGAGAACTCCCTTAGAACCTAACCAATGTCTTAGTAAAGCCGACTGCCCGAGGACAAAAGAAGAGGAAGACGAAATGAAAGATGTTCCTTACAGACGATTAATAGGAAAACTGATGTATTTGTCTCAAGCAACACGTCCTGATCTAGCGTTTGCTGTTTCTAAATTAGGACAATTTTCGTCGAATCCAGGCAAAATTCATTGGCAAGCTGCTAAACGGGTGTTGCGCTACTTGAAAGGCACAATAAATTACGAATTCCAGATAACTAAAGATTTGGGAGGGAATGTGGTGAATGTGAGAGGGTATTCAGATGCAGATTGGGCAGGAGACAAAGATGACAGAAGATCGACTACAGGTCTCCTTATCGAGTTGAACAACACTGCGATCATCTGGAAATCAAACAAACAAACTTCAGTCGCTCTCTCCACGATGGAATCAGAATTTGTTGGCATCGTATCGTGCAGCGTGGAAATGTTGTGGCTATTGCAAGTTTTACATGAAATTGAGTGTAACATGCCATCTGAACCACTAATATTTTGTGACAACCAATCGGCACTCAACTTTGCAAAAGGGAACAGCGTCACATCTCATTCACGCCACATCGACATCAAATATCACTTCCTAAGAGATCTGATAAATGATCGAAAGCTAAGAGTGGAATATGTGCCAACGAAGGACAATAAATCAGACATCCTCACCAAGCCCTTATCTAAATTTCGTAATGAAGAAATTCTCAAAAACATTGGAATAAAAGAGAAGAAGAAAGAAGGTGGATGTTGATGTTAATCGTTGACAAGACCAACAAGTGGTCTTGGTTTCAAACAGTTTATAAACGTTCAAGCATTCTGTAGTTTAGGAAACTTCATTCCTTTTTGTGATTTTGTATAAAATACATATTGAGCTTTCTATCAAAGTATACACGTTTTTAACAAAAACGATACCTAAAAAGCTCATTTTACTAACATGTTACTATAACACAAAAAGTACCTACCTATTTTTACATACATTTTCACTCATAACTCCCCTGGGTATATTCCGATCGGGCTGAAAAGTTTCGGGACACAACTAGGGCCCAAATGGAGCATGTGTGCGAAAGAACGAATTTTTTAGACCGAAAATAAAGCCTGTACACGTGATACGGCGGACGGCGGACGGCGTACGGCGGACGGACATTGCATTTTTGGAATCTACGCACCTTGAAACGGAAAAGAAAAAATTTTGAGGGGGTGTTATAAAAATTTTTTGCTGAGCGAATACATAGGTGTATTATTCACAGAATAATAAACCAAAAGATGGCTCAACTCGCTTCTGCGTAGATTTCCGCCGGCTGAATGATATCACCCGGAAGGACCCCCCCCCCCCCACCACCCCTCGAGGATCACCCTCTTCCCAAAATTGATGAAATCATTGGCTCCCTGGCTCGTAGTTCATGGTATTCAACATTGTACCTTCAGAATGGGTACTGGCAGATTCCCTTGGCGGATGCAGCCAAGGAAAAAACTGCTTTTTGTACCCCATCTGGTTTGGGCAATTCAGGGTAATGCCATTTGGCTTGTGTAATGCCCCAGCTACCTTCCAGCAGGCGATGGATCAGCTGTTCAGGGACCAGATCCGGAAAGGAAAGGTAAGGGTATATCTGGATGATGTCCTGATACAGTCCCCTTCATTCTAACAGCATGCGCAAGAGTTGCGAGAAGTGCTGATGGTACTGCGGCGGTCCGGGATAAAGCTCAACCCGAAGAAGTGTGATTTGTTCAGGAGGGAAGTGCGATACCCGGGACACCTAATTTCAGGGAGAGGGGTTTCCCCGGACCCAGACAAGTTCAAGGCATTACGTGATTGGCCCATACCGAGAACTTCAAGAGAGGCAAAGTCCTTCATAAGTTTTTGCTCCTATTACCGGCCATTTATCAAGGATATTGCACAGCTGGCTGGCCCAATGTACCATCTAAAGGACGATTCACGGGACTATGTGTGGACACCTGACTGTGACGAGGCATTTTCGGCAGTGAAGCATGCACTTACCAATCCTCCAGTCTTATGCCACCCAGTTCCTGGTGCACATTACATCCTGGATGTAGATGCTAGTGGTTCTGCGGTTGGCGCAACCCTTTTACAAAAGCTGGGAGCGAAGGAACGTGTGGTCACCTACTTCTCCAAATGCCTATCCAAGCCCGAGCGTAATTATTGTGTTACCCGACGAGAGCTCCTGAGTTTAGTGAAAGCACTCAAACACTTTGCTTCCTATGGGCTGGATAATGGTGACCCGGTGGAGGTAAGGACCGATCATTCCTCACTGACATGGCTCAAGAACTTTCGGGATCCCGATGGCCAACTGGCCCATTGGCTCGAGGTGTTAGCACCCTTCAACTTACAAATAGCGTACCGCCCAGGAAAGGACCATGGTAATGCAGATGGGTTGTCTCAGAGGCCTTGCTTGAGCAATGATTGCCGCTACTGCACTCGCCAAGAAGAAAAACAATGGGCAAGGGAAGGGATGCTGGGTCGAACAGTACTGCAAACGGATGTGAATTGGGAGCAAGCCCAGCGAGAAGACCCGATAGTTAGACTGGTGTTACAATGGGTATCGGAGGGACAGAGGCCAAAGTGAGCTGCCATATCCATGGAGGGACCGAAAGTAAAGGCGTACTGGGCCATGTTGGATGCTTTAGTGTTGGAGAATGGGGTTCTAAAACGAGTTTGGGGGCATGTGCTGAGTCGGGTGTTTCAGATCATTGTCCCTGACGCGCTGAAGAGGACGGTGTTGACAGATACCCATCAGACGGGCCATTTTGGGGAAAAGAGGATGGTGAGCAGTCTTCGGAAACATTTTTATTGGGTCGGCATGCATGGGGACGTCAATTATTGCGTAAGAAGCTGTGAGGTGTGCGGAAAGAGAAGGAGAGGACCGCACCAAAAAGCACCCATGCAGGAGTACGTGGTAGGTGCTCCCTTTGAAAGGGTGGCCATAGACGTTGTAGGTCCCCTGCAAAATCAGACGACGGCAACCGGTTCATTGTTGTTGTTATGGACTATTTCACAAAGCCAGAAGCGTTCCCTGTGGCAGGCCAGACAGTGCCGATGGTGGCTGAGGGGTTGATCAATCATGTGATCAGCAGGTTTGGTGTACCGCTGGAACTGCATTCTGACCAAGGGACGAATTTTGAGTCTGGTGTCTTCCAAGAAGTAGTCAAATTGTTGGGAATTCGCAACACTCGGACATCACCCCTACATCCTCAAAGTAATGGCCTAGTCAAAAGGTTCAACAGGACGCTGTGGGATTTGTTGTCAAAGATGATTGAGGAGCATCAGCGTGACTGGGACCATCAGCTACCTATCGCCCTCATGGCCTACCGCGCCACAGATCATGCTAAGACCGGGTTTTTGCCAGCCATTCTGATGTTTGGCCATGAATTGACATTACCAGTGACACTGTTGTGCGGTCGAGTACCAAACCAGTCTACAGCGACCGATTTTGCAAAAGTGCTGCAGGATCGATTGGAGTCAGTACACCAACTGGCTAGAGACAGACTTTGCAAGGCAGCAAACAATTGAAAGCGACGTTACAATGTGCGATCGGAGATGCCAACGTTCAAAGAAGGGGGTCAGGTTTGGTGCTTCAGGCCAAGACGGAAAGTTGATGTATGTCCGAAGCTACAGTCCTCCTGGCTCGGACCCTGTACAGTGAAGAAGCGAATTTCGGATGTTGTTTACCGGATCAAGCTGCCATCAGGCTGGAAGTACGTGGTACATGCTGACCGGCTGGCTCACTGCACCGAAAATGGGAGGGAGAAGTGATGTGCAGTGCGTGTGACAAGAAGCATTATAATTATTATTAGGAACTGCATATGAGAACAGTTGCCAGGACGCTGCATTAGTTTTGAGAATTGTAAAAGTTTGACTGTTGATTGCTTTGGATTACAAAAAGGTCGTTCTTGATTCTGCCAAGTATTTCAGTATGATACGGAACCATCTGCGATCCAACCCGCCTGTATCCTCAAAATTTCATCTCTGTACGACTATTTTTCCTGTAGTTAGAACCGTTGTAAGGAAACGGTCAACATTTCATGTTTGCGCACGCGCAGAGGGAAATTACAGTAAGACTCCAATGAAGTTCATATGGGACCATCAAAGTATTATACTGATCGACCCTCCAAATGTGAACTCATTTCAACGATAATTAAGGTAGTTATGGGCACTCCAAGTATTTCACGTTTGCGCATGAACAGACTAAACGATTTTCATGATTTTTAAACGGGATCATCTGCAATCCAACCCGCGTATACCCCCAGCATTTCAGCTCTCAACATTTCATGTTCGCGCATGCGTAGATCAAAGTTACATTACGATTCCAATAAAATTAAAGTTGAACTATCAAAGTATTATTCTTGACCGACCCTCCAAGTTTGAACTCATTTCAACGATATTTAGGGTAGTTATGGGTGTTCCAATTATTTCACGTTTGCGCATGCGCAGACGAAAGTTACGGTGCTTTTTCAGTGATTTTGGTATGGGTCCATCTGTGACTCAACCCGCACCTACCCTCGAAATTTCAGCCCACTCTGACCATTATTTCGGGTACTTATGGGTGTTGCAAGGAATTACCACACACAGACAGACACGGAACCATAATATATGTTCCTCGATGTCTGAAACGGAAAATGGTAGTGGAAATTTTCATTTTGGAGGACATGAACTTTTTTTTACTCAATCTCAAATCCAAGGCTTCCCTGCCTTCGGTAGTGAGGAAGCAAAAAAACTTCGAGAGATTTCAAAGCCTCGAACTAGCGACCTAACGCAATGTAATGTAATACACGCTGTCAGCTGCTACAGCCGGAAACGGCGGAACCCCCTCGGCAGTTTTTGGCGGAGTGGGGTCTGGCCAGACTCCTCTGAGAAGGCACCACGTGTGTTATGGGAGGAGGTGGGTGGGGTGGCAGGAGTGGGGTAGAGGGAGAACTGAGCGGGCGACGGGGAGGGGAGCCGAGTTTACAGGACTGGACGCAGACGTTTTCCAGCCCCGTTTACTCCCGTAAAAACATGTTCCATGTTAAAACTTCTGTCAGTCCGCCGAACGCAGTACACCGTACTTCGCACTTTTCTCAGTTACCATGAACCAAAATGAATGAAATTTGGTTTTTAGGTCCTGTTTGGGGGTCTAGTTGGTCCGCAAAGCTCAACGTTACTGTGAGTAATCTCTAAGGGGTGAAAAATAGGGGTTGAAATTTCAGAACGCCGTAGCTCTGAAACTTTCAATAGAAGGGTGTGGTTTTTTACTTTTTTAAATTGATCTTGAACTAAAGCATTTTTTGAGACCACTCTCAGCTTTGTACGACCAGCCGTTCGCTTTCACCGAAGAGGTTCGTCAACATGATCGTGAATGAAACGGTATGAATCCGGCCCAGATATCATTGCTAGGGAGCACCTGATTACAATCACGGATGGCTGTATGAAGTCGAGTTGGTTGTTTTGTGATATTCTTTCATTTGAAAAATAATGAATCTTTTGGATTTTGATTATAGGTACTTCTGGAAGTTGAACAAACGTT
Organism: Leptopterna dolabrata; assembly: GCA_954871275.1. NCBI lineage: Eukaryota > Metazoa > Arthropoda > Insecta > Hemiptera > Miridae > Leptopterna > Leptopterna dolabrata. The sequence goes on along the minus strand of OX940974.1, from coordinate 107,083,580 downwards.
ATGCTTCATGAATAACAACAAATAATTAATGATTGAATTATTGGATCCCGTGCATTTTTATGAAATGTAATTTCCGGGCCGGCTCCACTAGGTACTCGATTCAGGGTTTTCCTGGGGGGAGCTCGAGGGTGGTATTGACCACAGAAAACAGTGATCTACGCAGAAGGGGCATTTATACCGGTAAATTATTACATAACCGTTTATTACACTACGGGTTATTATTTACCTTATGTTTCATGAATCAAAAAAAAAATTATGATTGATTTATTGAATCCCGCGCATTTTTTTGAAACGTTAATTCCCGGGCCGGCTCCAGTACTCGATTTAGGGCTTTCCTGTGGGGAGCTCGAGGGTAGGCATTGACCATAGAAAAATTACATACAGGTAAATGATAAACCGTTGTGTAATAATTTGCAGCGTTTCAGTTTTATTGCTAAAAAGGCAATTCCAGTGGTAGGGTAACTTTTTATCGATATAAGATACGAATAGAATTGTTGTTTCCCAAGATATAAATTTCCTATAGTTCCTTGCGTTTCACTCGTCAAGGAACAATTTTGGTTTCTTTTCTTTCTGTCTGTATCCCACGCCTTGTATCCACCATATCTTATCGAAAGAACAATCCAAACGAGCTGAACTTTGGAGAGTATGTGTGAGTGGATTCACAGATAGTACCATGATTATGAGTTCCTTCAAAATCCGACTGTAACATCGTCTGCGCATATCCAAAGTTTAAATTTCTTACACCCCTGGAACTTTGGTTCTATTCGACCGATTTCGCTGAAATTTTCAGGGAACATGAAGAATGGGTTCCTGTTAGTCACCGTGGATATTATTCTCCATCCCATTTTTTCGAATAGGGCAGTTTCCGTCTCTAACGTCTGAGCCACGCCTATCTCACCTCGGACAAACCTTGTGGTGGACCCCGTGGTCCACAGTGGAATGATAGTAGCATCGGCGCATGCGCGAACAATGATAACGTATATAACCCTCATAATATATATATTGGGTTCCATTCAACCGATGTAGGCCAGTCCTCAGGGGTAAGGCTGGTTGGGTCCCTGATGCTCTCTGCAGAATCCATGAATTCCAAAGTGTTTGGTGGTGTGGTGGTTTGAGGTAAGAGGCGAGGTGAGGTGAGGCGAGGAGCGGTGAGTGAGAATGGAAGAGAGAAGGTTGCTGGATCTAGTACCTAAAAGGTTAAACCTATAGCAGCCAGGGAGGTTATCACCTATAGCTGCCAGGAAGGTTTCCACCACTAAAGGTACTAGACGGATATTGCCCAGTGGTTCCACCAATGCTGGTTATCACCAATGCTGGCTCCACCAGTCTGGAATCTTTTGTGAGAAGAGGTAAGGAGGCATGAGAGGAGAGAGAGAGAGAGAGAGATAAGTCGGCGACTTAAGGAGAGCGTAGAATGAGATGACAGGCGCAGCCAGCGAATTTATATAGTGCCCAATCTACTCTGCTCTAGTCCGGAGGACTAGTGGGGAGTGAGTGAGCCTATGCGCCTGAGGTCACGTACGCCACCTCACCCGTTGCGTTTATTAACTTGAACAATCTTAAGGTATACAACGTATGATGGTCTGGGAGGATCATGACATAGGTCCCCCCAGATTGAGCAAGGTGATAAACAATGAGGCTGAGGCACAGAGTTACAGAGAGCTGAAGGCACAGTGGCGAGAGAGCTGAGGGCCCAGAGATAGGGGGCTGAGGGCGGCAGACTTAGGCTACGGGATAGCAAGGTAATATACAATAATATAAAGTAAGGTAATATGCAGTAAGACAATGTACAGTAAGACAAGAAGCTATGATACAAGAAGATATTATACATGTGGAGTCGCAGAGCGTGTGTCCAAGGTGGGCGGCGGGGCGATGAGAGCCGCAGCGGGGCAGTGAGAGGCGAACTACTGAACGGATAGTCGAGGCATGCAGCAGCCCGCCTTCTCAAGGCCCCGCTGTGATGCTGCGGAGCGGGGCAATAAGCCGGGGCCGGCAGAAAGGTCGTATGTGCGCTCGCGTCGTCCGGGCCGGAAAGTTTTCCTGGCGGCAGAATCGGGGGATATCTCCCGCAGTGGGACAGTCGTGGTCGGTGGAGCAGTCGTGGTGGGTGGTCGGAGAGGCGGGGTCATCCCCGGGTCTGCTGGGATGTAAGGTTCGTGTACCCCGGTGGCTTTCGCTATGTAGTAATCGCGAATTATAGCCCAGCAGGGTATGTTCCACTGCCGGGGCCGGGGAAGTAGTCCGGTGATCCTCGGTGGGGGTGCCACAAGGGCGGTGAAGTCAGCCCGGGCGAGCGACGGAGCGGCGACAGAGGTGCCGGGATCGAGACGTCGCGTAGAATGGCGGCGACATCGGGGTCCGGAGACTGGGATCGGGGAGAGTTCGACATCGGTTGGTGGTGCAGGGGCGAGAGTGGGAGACTGAATGAGTGTTGGTGACGGTGTTTACGGTGGGGGGGGGGGGGGGGGGTTCGGCCAGAACACAGGCGGGGTTGCAGCGGGCGAGTGGGGCCGTGTAGGGTTTCCCGTCAATCAACAGGGTAGCGGTACTTTCGGTAGTGCGGATGACTTGAAAGGGCCCGGGGTAAAGCAGTTAGAGAGCTTTATGAAGGCCGGGCTCCTTCAGGTACATATGGGTAGCGCTATAAAAGCGCTTTGGGTAAGCGGTGTCGTTAATGGGGATTTGTTGGTGAAGGGGAGCCCTGTTGATTGAGGGGTGGTCGGGTAAGAAAATATCGGCGGGTTACCTCAAAGGGGCAGCAAAGGTTCGTTCGGCTGGGCTGAACCCGTCCGATGGTCTGGCCGAGGTGCTTAGGCTGAGCAAAATGTAGAGAAGCGATTTGGTCCAGGAGGGCGAATTTGATGATGTGGCGATGGCTTGTTTGAGGACCGAATGCCACTGCTCTACTTTTCCATGGGATTGGGGGTGATAAGCGGTCGTGCGGGTTTTAGCGATGCCGAGGGAGTGTAGGAGAGAATTAAAGTGTGTGGATTCGAACTGCCTCCCCTGATCGACCGTGAGGGTCCGCGGACAGCCGTAGCGGGCGATCCAATTGTTTAGGAAGGCCGTAGCCATGGCTTCCACGGAGATGTGGGCGAGCGGGATACATTCTACCCAGTTAGTTGCACGGTCGATCATGGTGAGGAAGTATCGTTTTCCCTCAGAGGGGGGAAGGGGGCCCCAAGATCTAGGTGGATATGCTCGAAGGGGAGTGCGTCGTCGATATGTTGCGGTGGAATGTGGGGGTGAGCCGAGACTTTGTAGTGTTGGCACTTCTGGCACCCGAGAACCCAGTTGCCAATATCTGTGTTCATATGGGGCCAGAAGTACCATGCCTTGATCAGGTCTCTTGAGGGCGTGGTAATGGTCGAACAACTGCCGAAGGAGGTCCGGTGGGACGTAAGGTCGAGGTGTGACGGCCGTTACGTCGCCCCAGAGCTCGTGTGGTGGCAGTTGTTCGAGTTTCCCAGCGGCAATGAGATTGGCGAGGGCGGGGTCGTTGTCGGGCGTTTGGCGGGCGCTGATTTGTTGGGCTGTAGGGAACAGTAGGAGTTCGTCCACCGGCGCGGGGGAGGGGCGAGAGAGCGCATCCGCGACGCAGTTATCGGCCCCCGGCGTATATCGGATATCAGTTGTAAACTGATCGATGAATTCGAGCTGCCGGAGGAATGGGGTAGGAACAGGATGGCTCTGCCGCGATCGCTCTCGAAGCGAAAAATGGTGTTGCCTGGCACAGGACGTTCCTCCTCCACCCTCCAATGTTTACCTTCCCCAGGTTCAGGCGCGCGTGCCCCGCGTTCCCCCTCACACCCTTGCGTGTGACGAGTTGAGCATGGCGAGTGGTGGGGGAAAGCTTGTTGACCCATTTGGGTTGGGGGACCATTTGGGTACATGGGTACTGAATATTTGTACGTTACATGGGTGTGTTACGGGTAACGGTTGTGGGTACGAAATGATCAGGTAAATTGCCGAATATTCCAAATTGCTGGGCCCAAGAGAGTAAATGTCAGCAGTTGTTGGGTCCAACAAAGGGATGAAGCTACCAGTTGTTGGGCCCAATAATAGGTTGGCGTTAGTAGTTGTTGGGTCCAGCAAAGGGTTGACGTCAGCCCTTACTGGGTTTATATTACAACTATCTACCTAACTGAATAAACTAGTGCTAATTTTGCTGATAAAATTCCTTATTTCATAAAAATGAATTGGTATGGGAAAACTCATTTAGTAAAATGTTGACAATTTTCTTTAGCAATTTGCTAAATCTCGTCATATCTCAATATTTACAAGTTTCTTAATTTCCAGAGTTTTCAAACCATCGGAAATTATGGACTCCAGTGAGCTGCATGACGTTCTAGTCGTCCCACAAGGGCCAGAAGCCAATGATGAGGTTGAGGCTTCGAAAGAAGCTCCACTGAACTCCAGGGAAAAGAACATGTCACTCTCCAGCTCTCAGCTCTCCAACTGCCTTCTCGACAACAGCCAGATCTCAAACTCTCAGCTCTCTGACTCTCAGCCCACTGACTCCCAGCCCTCCGACTCCCAGCCCTCCGAATCCCAGCCCGCTTACTCCCAGCCCTCTGACCCCCAGGCCACTGACTCCCAGCCCGCTGACTCCCAGCCCGCGGACTCCCAGCCGTCTGACCCCCAGCCCGCTGACTCCCAGCCCACTGACCCCCAGCCCACTGACTCCCAGCCCTCGGACTCCCAGCCCTCTGACTCTCAGCCTACTGATCCCCAGCCCTCTGAAGACCAGCCCTGTGACTACGGACTCTCTCACTATCAATTCTGTGACTACCAGCTCTCAAACTCTCAGCTGTGTGACTCCCAGCCCTTTGACGACCAGCGCTCTGAATACCGACTCTCTCACTATCAGCTCTCTGACTACCAGCTCTCAAACTCTCAGTTCTCTGAATACGAGCTCTCTAAATGTTATTTCTCTGACTGCCAGCTCTCAGACTGCCAGCTCTCTGACTGCCAGCTCTCTGAATGCCAGCTCTCTGACTGCCAGCTCTGCTATTCCGAGTCATATGACCATGAGCTCTCTCAGCTTGCCAACAACCAGCTCTCTGCTTCCGCGCTATCTGACTCTCAGCTCGCCGACAACGAGCTCTCAATCTCCCAACCCTCCTCCCCAAAGCCCTCAACCCCTCAGACCCTTTCAGGCTGCAGCCTCAGCGTCTCTCAGACCACCACCCGTAGTCGCCCTTTGACTGAAAGAGAAAAGTATTGCTTTTGGATCATTGTTGCCGTAGTTATTGTCATTGTACTTTACGCCTTCTGGCAAAATACCTTCCAAAAGTTGGGCGAAGCAGACTAGAGTTCGCCCAGAGTTGACTGATGTTACTAAGGAGAAAACTCGGGTGAATATGAGATTGTTTACTTATAAGCATATATTTTTTCTTCCATTTCAAGATGTTATCTCTTACTTACTTTCGGATATTACTCTGTAACATTTTTTAAAGCGTTTACAGGTTTCAATCTGCAAAAATCGAAGTTTCTAAATTATTTCCATTATTATTATTATTATCATTATTATTACCTACCAACGAGTATTAGCAATGTTACAAAGAAGTAAGCCAAATGGGCAGACACAGTCGAAACTAAGGAACATTTCATTTTGGAACGTCTTAAAATTAATGACATGCCAACAATAATTGTCGCTTCTGGTATGAAAAATTGCACATATTTTCCAATCCATGGGAACGTAGGAGCATTGGAGTAAATTACCATAATAGAGCACAAATTAAACTTACGTACTGATGCGAGTACTGACATCTTTTGCAAGCCGTGTTTATCATCCACGTAAGATCAAAAAAGCTGCATGATGAAAGTAAAATTTTAAATTTCAAATTTGGGTACCTTACTTGAATTTGAAAATAATAATAATATAATAATAATAATAATGATAATTTTGTGCAGTTTCTATAAAAAAATCTCTGTGTTTTTTGTTCCAAATAATGACTGAATATTATGATCAGTCAACGGTGGGAAGGTATCTAAAGTTAAACTTAACACATTGGAACTTTACCCCCTTCCCACTTCCACGTATAAAACTCTTTCAAAAGTTCATGGACTAAACTTTTCGGACCAATTCCAATAGCGTATTTTTTCCGAAAATTCGCTGAATGAATACTGGGCTATTATGAATCCCATCCTGTAGGTCCTAGTAATATGAGGTAATAGAGTGCCCTCTGTTCAGCATCATTGTGTGGTCCATGATCAACCTAGACCGCTGGATCCTTCTCACAAAACATGTTGAATTGCTGCCATACAATGTAATAATATTATGAACGCCATACAGCAGGTATTGAGTGCGCTCGTGCGAAATCTGTAATTTGTTGTAAGTATCTGTAATTTGTTGGAATGTATGTAAACATTTCAAGGAATGGAATCTAAAGCTTTTCTAGTGTATACATTAATGAAAACAATATATTACCACCCATATGAGTGTAGCATTGCTTTTTTAAAAGCAAGTAGGTAGGTACCTATCACACCACCAATAATTAAATGTGTAACATGGCTCATCTAAGGCTATATATCATGAAATTATCATGTATCAGGTAGTACAGGCAGTTACAAAATGATTACATATCTAAAAACGCTTGCTATGACAGAATGAGGCATATTAGGTAGACTCATTGGCATTGATGACTGATAATTGATTTTTATGTAAAATTCTATGGCAGAAAGGCTGCTATGAAATCATTGAAACAAATAGTTGTAAAATCCATTTATGTACTGTAATTTGTTGGAATGTATGTAAACATTTCAAGGAATGGAATCTAAAGCTTTTCTAGTGTATACATTAATGAAAACAATGTATTACCACCCATATGAGTGTAGCATTGATTTTTTAAAAGCAAGTAGGTATGTCATACCACCAATAATGGGGATACCAGCTAAAGCCGCCAGAATTCCTGCAATAACTTCTGTATGGTTCTTATTCTTCTTCTGTTTCAGTGCTCCAATTTTCTCTTGTTTTTCTGTCTATCCATGCTAGATTTTAGTCAGTTTTTATCTTCTTACGTGTATAAGTTGTATATTTATGGCAAAAATATAACATTTCGTTATTATAGTGGTGTGTTGATTATTAACTAATAACACCCATATTGGTGACCTTGACTCATCTGTTTCATCACTGATAAATCGCACCTTCAGCCAACAGTATGTGAAACTCCTGTACCTAACCAGAACGCCTTTTGCTGCATTTCGTCTGACTCATTTGACACAATGGCAGAGGCTGCCAGAAAGAGCAGGATGAGATAAACGCAACGCCTGAACAAGGTAATTCCAAATTCAAATTTAGTGGCCAACCGGGATTTTGTTTCCAACCCCCTGCTCAGCCACAGGTAACACATGTTGCAATTAAAATTCATTCCTTTTGGCGCATGAATGTTAAAATCTGGTTGATACAAGTTGATGCACAATTCCACAACGGCCAAATTACGTCAGAATTCACTAAATATAACCGTGTGGTTGGCGTTTTAGATGCTGACAGCTGAGCAAATTTCGGATTTCTTACTTCAGCCCCTTTCCAATACTCCCTACACTGATCTCAAAAATAGTTTGATTGACCAATTCCAAGAAACTGAGTCACGTAAAGTTGATCGTTTACTCAATGAAATAGAGCTGGGTGACAGAAAACCTACTGCCTTCTTGAGAGAAATGCGTACACTAGCTGGGGGACAAGTGTGGGACCGATATTTGAGAACTATGTTCATCAAACGCCTCCCAGTGAATTTTCAAACCATCCTCGCACCAAGTTCAGATATCTTGGACAACCTAGCTATCACGGCAGACAAGATAATATATATTACTCCTAACCAGCCTTTTGCGTGTTCTGTGCAACAGCCCTCTCCTGTTCCTCCTTCTGAAGACCGTATGTCTAAATCGGAGACACAAATTGCTCGGTTGACAGATTCTCTTGATCAGTTGACACGTTGTAGATCTCGGTCTCAATCTAAGGTTCAGTCTACTCACCTTTCCCAAACCCCTGCCAGACAAGAAGATCCTAAAAAGCAAATATATCACTTCCACAAACGATCTAAAGAACGCGCATGTGATTGCAGCCCCCCATGCTGCTTTGAATGTACATCATCCAAAGGTTCTAAAAACACTTCGGGAAACCGGTAGGGCACTCTCTGTACGCGGCGGGAAATAATGCTGATTATGTGACTGCATATGCCGTCTATTCCTATTTGATTGCAATTCCGGACTGAAATTTGTAATTGATAGTGGGGCTGATATCTCAGTAATACCCCCTGGTTCTATTGAACGAAAACATATTAGGAAGCGTTTATTGTATGCAGCCAATGGATCTACTATACTTTTGGTGACGCCTTCTCGAACTTGATTTAGGTCTCTGCAAACAGTTCCACTGGCCATTCACAATTGCATCTGTTCAGCAACCAATAATTGGCGCTGATTTTTTCACAGCATTTTGGCCTATTATTGGACATTAAAAATAAACGCCTGCTTGACCTCCAAACTAATTTGAATACGCCAACTATTCAGCACGGTCCCAAACAATTTTCTGTGCATGTGCTTAACTTTAACATGCTCTGTTGAAAGAATACCCTAACTTGCTTCAAAAGAATCCCTGCTTTACAACACCAGCCGTCAACTTCCAGCACGTGATAGTCACTAAAGGGCCTCCAGTTACCTCCAACGCCCGACTGGCACCAGAAAAGTTAGCTCAAGCCAAAGTCCAGTGTTCTGGCACGATATCGTTAGACGTCTTCTGAACTAAGTTTCTATAGCAAATTAATGGTAGATATGCGTGTAAACGCCCAAAAGTAATTCTTGGTCGCAGTGATAAATATGTTAACAATGATTTGGTTTATCTCCCGGAGTATTTGTCTTGGCTCCTTCCTGAGATTAGTTTTTGTCAAGAACACCATCGTGGTTGCAATGACGCTCTACGAAAAATGGCGGCTATCCGCTGTGTTCATTTTTCGGTCCGATTTTAGATTGAATTTTTTTAATGTATTCCCCTCTGGGCTAGGTGTCGCTCCGAAAACTGACTGTTTTGCTCACAAATTACTGACAACGAACTTACTCGAACGTTTCCGACTGGTTTTTATGGCAAATAAAGGTTCAGAGGGATTTTCTGTTTTCATCACCAAGGTGTTGAATAGGGGGTGACTGAAACGCTCTGTTCACAGGTTCCGGTAATGTCCGATAGAGCTCTCCTGTGAACAAAATCCGATCGATTTCATAATCGAGAGCGTAAACCGTGCGTTGTTTGTTTATGTTCCGTCCTTCCGACATCCGTTTGGAATAATGGTACCTAGATTCCTTCGGATGAAATTTATGCTTTCTGTCTCCTAGCGCCATCTGATTCCGGGCGAAGTCGTACACCATCCTTGGCCCTGAAGGTGGGTGTGTGCACGAGTTCGCGTAATAGTGGTGATGCCACTAGCCCGAGTCAGGAAAGATCGGCCACGGCCTTTTAGTGCACAGGCTTCGGATTCTGTTCCGCCTAACGATTAATGAATCACGATAAGAGAATGCATTCTTTATAGTACATGGATACTTAGTGAGTGGTCGATTCCGGTGCACCTCCGTTCCGTCCGATATTTCTGTTACTCCTGGCGTCAAAGTCATATAAGACTAGGGTACCCGGTACGTAGCTCCCAAGGTGGAACGTTGTTGAACGTTCGGGCCCGGGAATAATCATAAAGCACGTATCTAAAGGCGGGCCCATCATACAATGGGCCCAAGGGCCGCGACTCAATGGGAAGATCTGTTGGGCAGTTTGAACTTCCTGGAGGTAAAGAACGGTCCGTTGATAACTAACCGTCGCAGAAAGTCGCACGTATTCCGTCAGTCACTAGGGAGAGTTTTTCCGATCAGAAAAAGCCTTATCATTGTTAACTCCAAATATCCACAAGGGCCCGAAATGTGCCTCTCCGCTGTCAGTTCCTCTGCTATAAAATTTTCGGTGTCTGTATGTACCATTAGAGGTACATAACAGCTCTTTTCGAAATAAGTAATTTCTCTAAATTACCACATCCCTAACTTTGTGTTGAACTGACAATTTGCCATCTCAAATCCGTAAATTTGTGATAAGAAAAATCTGTAGATCCGTGATCAGAAAAGTCCGTAAATTTGTGATAAGAAAAATCTGTAGATCCCTAATAAGAAAAGTCCGTAGATTTGTGACAAGAAAATCCGTAGATCCCTAATAAGAAAAGTCCGTAGATTTGTGATAACAAAATCTGTAGATCCCTAATAAGAAAAGTCCGTAGATTTGTGATAACAAAATCCGTAGATCCGAGATAAGTTTCTTTGGAGCATATTTGAGTAAAGGCACATTTTGGAGGACCAAGTCCGTAAAATTACTGAAGAAAGAAAACGCAAATCGGATGCTCGAACAATTTTACCAATATAAATGTGGTGCACTTATCTGCTATTTGCATTTAGGGGTGAGTGAGGTCCGTTTTGATCCTTGTTCCGTTATTGAGCTGTGTACTAAATGTTTGGATTCCGTTTTTCAGTATCCGTGTGACTCAGGTCCAAATAATCCGTAACAAAATCCAGCGCTGGTGTTTTTGATATGTTGATATTGAGTGTTTTGTCAAACTTATGTTATGTCCAAACAATGTCTGTGCGATGTGTGTGCCCCGAATGTGATACTGCTTTCTGGTTACAGATTTCTTGCTCCCGTCCGTATATCTCAGATATTCCGTCTCCATCATGAGTGGCCACTCCGACGACGAATTCTCCATTGCGGACGATCTTGAAGATCTGGCCCGCGAGAGAATCGCCAACCAGATACCAGATGCAGTTCCGGGGCAACCTGGCGGTAATATTCCGCTTCCGATTTCAGACACGTCCGTGGAAGAGTTGCGACTCCAAGCCGCCAGGACATCCGATGAGGTCCTAGCCCGTTACCTTGAGACTTTCAAACATTCCGTGGAGGTAAGCTTTGAAAAGTTCACTCTAAAATTATCCGAACTGGACAACAAAATCAATGTTCTAGCTGGCCATGTCCAGAATTCTCCGACCCCTGTGGCTCCCACTGAGCAAATGTTGGCAAATTCCTCTACACCGTTGCCAACAGTTTCCGCAATTCCGATGGAAGTTGATGGAAGCGTTCCATCTACTTCCCGTGATCCTCGATTTTTGAATGTCCAGATGTCCGGAAATGAGGGAAACCCCTATAGAATTTGAAAAATTGATTCTGTCCGTTTCACACCTGTGGCGAAGCTAAAAGATGCTGATCAGTTTAAGTATTGGCGCCGCAGTGTAGTAGGTCAGCTAGAGATGCAGGATTGTATCTTTATCCTTGATCCGAAAGAACCGGCTCCATCCACCTTTTCCGAGGACGAACTGGTTACTGCTAGGAGAAAGGTCAGGTACTTTATCCAGGAGTCTCTAGATACCTATTATCAAGATTTAGTACAAGATATTTCCGATCCGCTACTTATTGTAGAAAAACTCCAGAGGGTTTGTGATCCGTCATCCACTTTCCAATTGAAGCGCCTTGTGACTATTGATACTGCCTTTAACTCTCTCCGTTTTGATCCAACAACAGAAAGAGCTGTTGAATTTCTTGGTCGCTTTGACGACCTTCAAAAGAAACTATTTGCCATCAGTCCGGGGATGCTCACGCCGGAATATGTCAAACAGATATTCGAGATGGCAATAGAAGGGACTTTGACATATTCCAAGGCTGAAATTCAGGGATTCCGATTTACCATCCCAGAACTTAGGGATCTTTTAATTGAAGAGGAACTCCGAGGGGATCAAGTAGCTCCGACATCCGGCAATAGTTTACACCTTTTCCGTCAGAATGTAGCCTCCTCCAGGGGTAGGGGTGGGCTGTCCGGGCGCAGGGGTGGTTCAAATAAATATTCAAATAGAGGGATTCCGGGGAGGGATCTGGCCCTACACAAAATCTCTCCATCGTCACACACAATAAAATCTCCGGTCGTGTGCACATTCTGTAAGAAGAATGGCCATGACAGATCGACTTGCTACAGGGCCTTGAACTTAGGTTTTAACTGTGGCAAATCCTCAGGTCACCGGGCATCCAATTGTCCTCATCCGAGTGTGTTGACAAACCCTCCTTCCGCAAACCAAAAATCTCCCTCTGGTTTTGTTCCGAAAATTGATCAGAAACCTGTTCCCTCTGGTTCCGTTCCGAAAAAGAAGTACTCACTTCCGAGGCCGAATCAAAGTCCCAAATATTCTGGGACTAGTCACTCCTCTCCGGGTCCACATTTGTATAAGATGCCCGCTGGGCAGGCTAGGCTCCTTGAACAGGTTTTTGGACAGCATTCCGATCCTGTCTTCTCTGTAGTCCAACCTTCCCTCGCCGTGTCTGAGGACGACACTGATGTGTGGGTTGCCATGGGCCCTGAGGAAGCTCAACATGCGAGCTTTCTCAACGCTCTGCGTGAAAACCCCGGAAGTTCAGGTAATGCGAAATTTTGCTGAAATCTCTAGTTGCTTTACAGCTGTTGTGGACTCTGGGTGTCCTGTATTGTCCCACAATTTGTTTTCTGTATTGTGTATGTATTTGTTTTCTGTATTCTGTATTGTCCCACAATTTGTTTTCTGTTCGGAAAAGTGCACGGGCTGGCATCACTGTTCTTTTCTTCAAAGATATGGTTGATTTTATTCAGGCAGACACGGGTGTTGTCATCAAATCGGGATATTTCCGCGAGGGGCTATGGTGGGTGGACTTTCCGGTTGCCCATCATTCCGATTCCGTTAATTCTCCGCTATACGGTATGTCCGGGGCCAAAAGGCCCAAACTTGGTGCTATCCTGGCTGCTTCCCATGGACAGCCTTGCACTTCCTCTCGGGTTGGTGCTCGGATGGGAGGGAGTGATGTGGAAACGCATCCTGGTTCGTCTGGGGGGGGGGGGGGGGGGAGCCTAAGGAGCATTCCGAATCCTGTCCTCGTATAGTCCGTAGCGACACACCCGTGACAAGCCAAGATTCTATTGACATTAAACTCTCAAATTTTGATAATCAAAATATCAACAAATTGTTCAGTCCACCACAGTGTTCTGATATTTTATGGCATCTCCGTCTAAACCACGCCTCAAAACAATATTTAAATGCAGCCAAAAAGTTCCTACCATAACTGAAAGGCGTTACGTTCTCTGATAATATCACAATGTGCGAGGACTGTCATCAGACAAACACTGTCCGTAAATCACATACACAAGTCCGACACAAAGCCGAAAAACCGTTTGCTACTCTTTTTTCAGATTTAATGGGACCAGTCAGCCCGGCAAATTTCCGCTCTGGTGATACCTACATAGTAATTTTTGTCTGTAGTTTCTCCCGATATGTGTTTGCCCACACGTTGAGAAACAAAAAGGAGGTTCACTTGGCTCTCAGGAAGTGTCTTCTTGAAATATCCTCCATAACGTCCGAGGCCAAAAATGTCTTCTGTATAAGTTCAGACAGAGGACTTCAATTTCAGACTTCAGATATGAAGAAACTAATCTCTGATGAGGACATTGTCTGGAAGCCAAGTCAACCTCACACTCCGCAACAAAATGGATGTGTGGAAAGAGTTAACCAAGAACTTAAACATAAGATAAGAGTAAACTTACTCTCTGCACGAATGCCATTATCCTTTTGGGGTCATGCGCTCAATTATTCTGTGTTTGTGTACAATCGCATGCCGCATTCCTCCAATCTGTTTATGAGTCCGTTTGAAAAGGTGAAAGGATATCCTCCGTCCCTCAAATTCATTAAACGTTTTGGATGTCTAGTGCACTATGTGGACGTAGGCAGTAAATCTAAGTTTGCTCCGAATGCTAAGAAGGGATATTTGCTTGAATCCTCCGACACGGGTTACATGATATTTTCCGAACAGCACAAAACACTGGTAAATTCATGTGATGTGAAATGCATAGAGACCATTGTGTATGGTGACCGCATCCGAGATTATCCTAAACCTTTGGCTGACATTCTAGATATGGGTGATAACCCAGAACAAAACAACGAATCTAAAAATTCCGAAAATATTGTTGCACTTCAGAGATGTCAAGACAAGGATTCTGAACTCTCTACATACAAGGAAGCTATGGCTTCTCCTGATAAGGACTTTTGGGAGGGAGCTATCCGGTAGGAACTTGAATCCTTGGTTGACATGAATACTTGGGAACTCGTATCACAATCTAGTTTGCCCCCTAGGACTAAAGTTATCAAGTCTAGGTGGGTCCATAAGAAAAAGCAAGAATCTGATGGGTCAATCCGCTATAAGAGTAGACTAGTGATAAAAGGGTTCGCAGATACCAACGAGTATCTGATTTCTGAAATTTTTGCTCCGGTCGCCAGGCTAGGTGACGTCCGCTTATTTCTGTCTGTAGTCAATAAATTTGAACTACATCTATTTCAACTGGATGTAACTACTTCTTTTCTGCATGGCGCCCTTGAAAAGCCAGTCTACATGAAAATTCCGGAAGGTCTTGTTGAATTAACTGAGCTGGAACAAGACCCAAATGACTCATTGGTCTGCTATCTGAAGAGATCATTATATGGTCTCAAAGTGTCGCCCAACCTCTGGTATAAGAAATTTAATGAAGTCCTGTTTAACCTGGGGTTTGAGGCTTATCCGTTTCAGTCATGCTTGTTCGAGTGGCATCATGGTTCAATCTTTGTTTTAATGCTTATCTATGTTATGAAAATTCTGAAGTATCTGAAAGGTACTTCCGATTATTGTATTCTGATTTCAGGAAATTCCGAGGATCTCACTGCATATTCTGATGCGTCCCTTGGAACCAGTGAAGCCAATGGTCGCTTAACCACTGGTTACTTGATAAAATGTTTTGGGGACATAGTTGCTTGGAGATCGAAGGAGCAGACTCATGTCGCTCTGTCTACTTGTGAAACTGAATATATAGCTATGTCTGATACTTGTAAAGACTAACCAATATTCGAAGTTTGTGTGAATTTTGACAGGTACAATTTTGACTCCGACGCTGAAGTGTGATTGTGCTCCAGCAATATCAGTTGCAATGCCTAATGATTCCAGAACTCTGAAACACATCGTGAAGCTGTGTATGCACTACGTGCACGAGAATTACAAAAAGAATAAGTTAAAAATTGTTTGGGCGCCAACTGAGGATCAGTCAGCAGATATCTTTACCAAGGCTCTGCCTTGGGAAAAGTTTCTCAGATTTTGTGAACAACTAATCTTTCGTAACTAAATTGTTGTTCTTTCTCTGCACTTTCAGGAGTAAAGGAGCCACGGGTGTAATCTTTTCACCACCAACCTATTGCTCCGACTGCTCCATGATTCTCCGACTACTTGAAAATTCTCCGTGAATCTCAGACTACCTCAACTTCTCTGCGATTCTCCGACCTTTCCGAATTATCCGACATCTTCGAAAAGTCCGTTATTCAAATTTGTAATCCACATTGATCCAAAAATTTAAATGAATCTGTATGTGTCTAAACAATTTGCCTTCGCTAGTCTTGGGAATTCAGTTTTTGATTAATGAATCTAAAATCAGTTCTTCTTTTCTTTTCTTTGCAATCAAGAAACAGACTGTCACTAAAATATGTTCAATACTGTTCTGGTTAAAATAGCTGTTCAATTTTATGTATTTTGGTATATCACTGATCGATATTTAATTTCATAAAAGTTAATGTTTGCAATACTGTCCAGGGTAAAAATAGTTGTTTCATCTTTTACTCTTGGTATATTAACCGTCTTTCCTTGAAGAGGAGGGAGTGTTAGAAAAGTGGTCTTCTCGGCAAGACATCGTATATACAATAGCGGTCCTATAGCATATCCGACAAACTACTAGCTGTGTTCTTCCTCCATGAAATAGCTCACTCTCTGTTGAATAACAATGCATATTAATATAAATAATCCGATGTATAATTCTAACTAGATAATCATATAATTATTCAGTATAATTGTACTCTTCAGTTTAATATGTATAGGTAATTCCGAATATTCGAAACAAAGTAGTTCCGCATGTGATCAAGGTGGCATATCTTCCAACTCTCTTGTTCTTGAAATGCAATCGTCTCACTCGCTTCTGCTCCGCCTTCAGCTACACAGCCTTTCAGTGTTACTAAAAGTTATATCCGTTTCCGTCTCTGTCAAGTTCCGAAATACAAGGATTTCGTCACTCAAGAACACTCGTTTGTTATTGACTTCACCAAATATGTAAGTCTATCTTATTCAGTAATATTCGTTAGAAAAACTATCGAACAAAACCTCGCTCACCTCACTTTTGAAACCAATGTTCTGGCACATTCTGAAGCCAATGGCAAGATAGAGAGGTTTCATAGAGTGATAAAAGCTGCAATTACCTCCCACTTAGCTGATGACTGGGTATCAAAACTTCCCATTATTCTCCTGGGACTTCTCCATGCTAGATTTTGGTCAGTTTCTACCTTTTTACATGTGTAAGTTTTATATGGCAAAAACTATAAAATTTCGTTATTACAGTGGTGTGTTAATTAATAACTATTAATAAACCCACAGTACTGTAATTTATTGGAATGGATATATAAACATCACTGAACCGAATCTAAAGCTTTTCCTATGTAGATATTAATGAAAACATTATGTTACCGTCATATGAGTGTAGCATTGGTTTTTTAAAAGCAAGTAGGTAGGTCACTCCACCAATAATTAAATGTGTAACATGGCTCAACTAAGGCTATATATCTTGAAATTATCATGTATCAGGTAGTTACATAAGGAACAAATAATGATTACATATCTAAAAACGCTTGTTATGACAGACTGGGGCATATTAGATAGACTGATTGGCATTGATGACTGATAAGTGATTTTTATGTAACATTCTGTGGCAGAAAAGCTGCTATGAAATCATTGGAACAAATTATTGTAAGATCCAATCATGTACTGTAACTTACTGGAATGGATGTCAACATTTCACCAAACAGAAGCTAAAGCTTCTCCAGTGTAGATATTAATGGAAACATTATATTACCGTCCATATGAGTGTAGCATTGATTTTTTAAAAGCAAGTAGGTATGTCATACCACCAATAATTAAATGTGTAACATGGCTCAACTAAGGCTATTATCTTGAAATTATGATGTATCAAATATTTTTTGAATTAAGACTGTTGTTTCAAGTATTATTATTTTCCTGATCTTCTGCCTAGTACTTAGTTTCGGTACGAGTGGACAGATATTATCTTTCACTCGGTAGGTATATGTAGGAACAACTGTTATTGTAAAGAATAGATAGGTAGGTTTAGACGTTGCTAATTTGACTTCTTGATCTTTTTAGCATACTGTCCCAACGCAATGATATATGGTCATAATTGCTACATAGTCTCTTGGATAATAAATTATGAACAAACACTTCGAACGGTCAAGCTGACATGCAAACCACTTTAAAACATACGTGTTCAACGTTAGGAGTGAAGCAGTAGCTTCATGGTGGTTTTAAGATGGAATAGGTACATTTAGGCCAGTCAGTAGAGGACCAAATCAGGGTATGATGCAAATGTGGCGTAGAAGCTTTTATTTATTATGTTTATTATTACAGGCTTTTATTCTTTTATCCATTTTCGATGACAATACATGAATCAATCGTAAAAATATTAATTAGTAACCTATTTAGGTAATTAATGACCTAATTAAAAAGGAGGTAAAATTTTGCCAAGTCAACTATCTTTGATGACAATGCACGAATCAATAATAAAAATAAACATTACTAAATTAATTAACTAATTAATTACTGCCCCAGATTTTATATTTAGTCATAAAAAATTCCGGTGTTCCCAGTTAGCATGAAAATTGATTGCAAGATTTTCTAAAAACGAAAAGGAGTAAAATAAAAATTAAAAGAATCCACTATTTAAAAACATGCTTTTAATTGGAAATGATCTAAAAATTATAAAATAATTTTTTTCTGCTGCCCGGGAACACTGGAATTCTTTATTGCTAAAAATAAAAGCCCATAATATATTTATCTCTACAAGATATAAGTACTTTCAATCCTCCTAGCGCAAGCAGAAATAAGTTATTTAATTCTTTTTAGACCCTTTCGAAAAAAGCGTGTTTTTCAAATGTTTTTTTTTTAAATTTATTTGTTTTTATTTTTTGACTCGTTTCTGTACGATGCACCCTTCAGGTTTTTTGCTGCCAAAAGTTGTCCCGAGGTAGCCTGCGTTAGAATTTTTTTTAAAGAAGCTGGCATCGATATTATACAAGTCAATAAAAATTAAAAAAGACTGTGGGGAGGTTTGGGAGTGTCACCATTCGATTCAGCGTGAAAAATTACATAGAAAACGACTCCTGACTCCTCTAGTCAAGGTCAGGTCAAGTCATCTATACCCTAAAACACTAGATTTCCTCGAAAAACATAGGTTTGTTTGCATTAAAACGTGATTTTCTCTACTAATTAATGCAGGAAAATAAAAAATAACCATACCTTTGGAAAGTTCAGATTCTGGGAAAGTTTTTCCAGAGGAGTGCCCATCAAAATAATTTGGTTTTGATGCGGTAGAATGTATGAAATAAAAGACACGTTCTGGGAAATCCTCAAAATTTGAAGTGTTTGTGTTTACAGAGAGATAGTTGACCTATCGCATAGGAAATTTAACGCTCTTTCCAACGGCATCTTATATTTTATTTTACACTGGAAGGAGGGGGTTATGGCCGTTTTATTGATTTAAGATCGGCAACACAGAAAAAAATCGTAAAAGTTAAACAACTCACAAAAACGAGAAATAAAAAAAAAATAAAAAAATGAATAAAATAATAAAAAATAAAATATGCACCGAGGAACTTTTTCTTGGAAATTGGTTGTAGAATCGATCCCTGAGGTTTTTCGGGGATGACAAAGTAATCGCTTCTACACCACCTTTTGCATCATACAGTAGGTAGCTACCTCTCCTGACTGGCCTAATTTTTGTAGAAGACTGCTAAAAGCTGTCAGTGTTCGAAACTTCATGTCAAATTTGTTCATAATTATCTACCTTCCCCTAAACTCTAAATTGCAACGCTCGTCATTGGGATGTAAGTAAGGTAGGTACCTATGTACTTACTCATGGTTTAGGTTTATTTCACAAGAACGAGTGACCCAATTACAAAATTCCGGATTTTCAATTTTTTTGACAAGAGCGGATTTTTAAACTGAGAGTCCGATTCCGGATTTGGGTTCTGAGCTTCGTATTACAATGAGTTTTCACAGTGGTAGGTTGAATTGATGGATTCATTGGATTCAGTAGCAGTGATGTTAAAGAGCTACCTAGCGGCTCGTCGGCTGATTCATTCGGCTTGTCACAATAGCCGCTAGGTAGCACTGTACACAGAATCCTTCACAGTCTGCGTTCACCCCACACCCCACATACCTACAACTGATGTGATGAAACGTTCAGGGCTCAACGATACTGATGAACTTCGGCAGATGTGCGACGGGTTGTTCAAAGAGGAGCCTCGCACCGAGACAAAGAAAAATCCTTATCCATTGAGACATAATGATACATTTGCTATAAAATAGGTAGGTAATCGTCGAATAAAATAACGATTCTACAGAGGGATAAAATAAAGTCCAGTGTGTTGACTTGAAAAATCAACACATTGTTACCGTTGTCAGGTGAAAGAATTATTATATCCCACAAAAACAACAGAAATTCCTAGTTTAAGGTTTTTCATGGTTTAGTCGTTTACTAAAGATGTTCACAGTTGGATTTTATCGAATTCCCATCGATATTATTTTCGATCTCACGAATTTGAATATGCATGCGGTTAGGTAGGTGTCATAGATACACCAAACACGGCAATTTTTGTCAGTTTTTTTTTTTTTCACACATCTGAACGTAAGTTTATCTTCTAATTAAAAATAAAAAGGTTCGTCATGCAGCGATCATGTGAGTGAATCATCGAAGTATTAGGTAACGTAAAGTTAGGTACCTACTAAATTTACCTTTCCATATAATAAATTATCAAACATTTTCGACCGTTTTAACCGTAGGTAATAAGGTTTCTTACCATTTCTAGAGAAATAATATTTTTTTCAATTATTATCAATATTCAATATTATTTTTTACTTAGTCTGATTCTGCTTCGACTCAATATCATAATAATATTTTTAATAAGGTTGGAATGTGGCTCAACAGTCATAGACGATTTACGTATTTTTCGTTCCTCAAAAATTATCATTTTGCTTTTTCTTGAAGGTGAAAAAAAACCCAGTGAGCACAAAAGAACATCTGCCATGGTGTAGGTACATAGGTAGCTCTTCGTACCATAACATCTGATAGTAGGAATTCATTGTATATATCATCTGGGTGGTTGGGATTGTTTGAAGTGGATTCCACGTTCGCGCATGCTCAGCCGAATGTTACCGTCCGGTTTTAATGAAATTCATATGGAATCATCCAGGACCCAACCCGTACATGTCATTCAAAATTCAGTTCATTGAAACCACTTTGTTGGGTACTTATGCACTCTGCAAGGATTTGCAGACACACTTACAGTTTAGACAGACAGACACGGAACCAAATTTGTCCAGAATGGCCTGAAACACAAACCGCGAGTGGAAATGCCCATTTTGGAGGGCAACAATATTTTTTCCTCCCATAATTGATTACAAGGGTTCCTCTACCTTGATACACTTGGTAGTATTGAGTCACTCCGAAGAGAGGATTACAAGTACTGAACAAAGATACATTACTTATACTGAAGTCAAATTTTGTTTCAAGAACCTTACCTAGTGCAATTTTAACCTTGGCCACTCTAAGTAAAAAACTCAGTATCTGAAAAACTTCTATAAGTCCTAAGAAAATCATATTCCCTTGCGATTACACATCGAGGTTTCACTGGACTTAAAACAATTCTTGGAATCTTTTAATCCAACAATTGTTCAAAAACGTATGCACAGAAAACATTAGACCCATTGCAACAGCTTAATTTCTCTGAAAATTTGCTAAACCGTCTGCCGAGTGGATGGGCAGCATAGCTTCCTGACATCTTAACTTCGATTCCTATAATTCGATCTATTCTCAAAGCCAACACAACGTTTTGGAGTGCTACCTATTGGTAGTTTTCTTTGAAATATGCTCGACCTAAAAATACAAAAACTACTCCACAACTACCTATCAGATTCGTACAAAGTCAGACGTGGTATCCACGAAAAGTTGAATATTTACTCACAGCTCATTGCTCTTTCGATAGGTTCAGATGGCCATGAGGAGTATCGTACCTACAAACTTTACGTTTGAAACGCAAAATGCGAATGGGAAATTTGATCAGAGTCCGTAACTTTTTTGTTTTGTTCCCGCAAGAATGCAAGGCTTCCTCCCTTCACTAATGAGGAAGAAGAAGAAAAAAAAGGAGAATTTTTGGCAGCTGGGATTTAGGTTTTTCTAATATAAATGCTAGATATCTTTACAGATATCTAAGAGATGTGCTAGATATATTTTCAATAAATACACCAACTACAGATTCCAAGTGTTCACCGAATTCCAATTTTCTTTTCTTCTGTGAATGGGCATATAATACCCATATAATACCATTCACTGTGCGCTCCGGCAACCTATGATAGTCAAACGAGACGTAAAATTCTATAAAGATAATGGGTCCAGATGTTCGAAAATGATGGTGGAACGCAGAGAAAATGTGGTTTCCGTTCAAAATGAACGGTCCAGATAACAAGGTAATCCCAATAATTTTATAAATTAGGGAGATACGTTTGGAACGAAATACGTGGCTGCTGAAAAATACTTATATCAATATAAAATAGTGTCGTATAACCTAGCAAAGTAACCCCTGTAAATATGATCAAAACCAGCGTATTAGACCCGAGTGTGTCGCGTTTGCGCACGTGAAGAACAAGCAACACTTCGATTTCGATGGAATTCAAAACATACCATCTACGAAAAAACCCCAACTCACTCTCACAATTTCAGTTCAACACGACCATTTGGGGGTTTTCATTTTCGCACAGGTATATACAAGGTGCAGTACATAGAACAGTACAGTACATAGTACAGTACAGTACATAGTAAAGTACAGTACATAGTAAAGTACAGTACATAGTAAAGTACAGTACATAATACATACAGTACAGTGCAGTAAATATTACACATAGTACAGTACATAGTGCACATAGTACAGTACAGTACATTCAGCCTTGATGAAATTCAAGAAGGATCCAGAATTCAGCTCATCGTGACATCTAATTCCTATAGTTGTTAGAGGCGTTGGAATCATTTCACGCATGCGCATGCTTAAAAAGTATTTACAGATCGATCTCTATACAATTCACAAAGGAGCCTTTAGGAGCCAGCCCGCCCAGACATAACCATATTCTCGAAGCGTCCAGGTTGTTCGTATTGTAGTACCTACATCAACGTTTCATTTTCAAACCGTTTATATTATTATACATCCGTTCATATATGTTCGTACATCCGTTCAAATGAACGTATATATCCGCTTAAATAGTAAGTTGAAAATAATGAAGTACGTGGTAAATTAGAGTTCGGTTC
>OX940974.1:106946370-107060923 GCA_954871275.1 Leptopterna dolabrata | reverse complement strand
GTTTCAGATGGGGAATGGAGGATTTTGATGCTTTGAGTTGGGGGGGGGGGGGGGGGGGGGACATAACAAGTTGATTTAATGAATAGAAAATGTAAAACCATGAGCTCTAGCTGCCAATAATTATGTGGAAGGCGAACGGCGAAACAGTTCGCTGCCAAGTCCTTCGGAACAGCTGCGTTCCACATCGTCACACAGCTGACTCCGTTCTCATACGAAAGACTCCAGTATACGCGTGAACTCCGGATATATCTCTTACAATGAATCATGCTGCAGAATGCTAATAGCTTCCCGAGGGGCTATAATGGTTATAATGGTCGGAGGAGAAGCCACTCTAAATATCTAGTCTCTGATCTCGATTTTCAAATAAATATGTATAACAAAAATAGTAATTATTATAATGAAAAATGCACTGCCAAGAACATGGCTCAGAAGCTTCCTCGTGGCCTTCACAGTACGTCACCATTAAATTATTGTCATACATAAAGATTCAGATTAATTAACGGATTAATTAACATAAAGATTCAGATTAATTAACGTAATTATTTAACTGTTATTAAATAATAAGGGTACCTAATTCGAAGTTAGTATTCATGCTTTAAGATAAAGTAATTAGTTCACGTATAGAACTGAGAACGCAAAGAGTCCCTACCAAATTTCAACTTCCTAGGGTGAACAGGAGATAATTTAGCACATCAGCTGAGTAGGGTGCGGAGCCCGTCATCTCATTCGCCAAAGCAGAAGAGGCCTTTCCAGGTTTATAGTTCTATGGTCTGGAATGCTCGACGTTTGGAATGTACGCGGTGCCAGTGCCACGTGCCACTGCCACCGCTGATTCAATCATGATGAATGTCGTATGGGACCTCAAGGGGCCTTACCTGCATCATCCCTGAAAATCTGACCAAAATCCGTTCGACAAATTTTGATTTTGGAGCACAAAAAAAAAATGTTCATTTCGCAAGTGAAAACAAAGCTTCCGCTGCCTTGCAGACTCGGAAGCAAAAAAAAAAAAAAAAACTGCGAAGTCCTCGTCACGTGGGTTTTTCCATAGAACATACCTACAGAAATGTAGGCTGTTCATTTATTTTTTCTTTCATGTGCAATAATTGAAACAGCTATTTTTGGTGGATTCCATCAATTTTGGCCCCCAAATACACGAATTAGGCTGCTATTGCTTCCGAGTCTGCAAGGCAGCGGAAGCTTTGTTTTCACTTTCGAAATGACAATTTTTTGTGCTCCAAAATCAAAATTTCCACTTGCATTTTGCGTTTCAGGGCCTCCTGAACAAATTTAGTATCGTGTCTTGTCTGTCCGTCTGTCTGTCCACAATTTTGAACGGATTTTGGTCAGATTTTCAGGGATGATGCGGGTAAGGTCCCTCGAGGTCCCATACGACATTCATCATGATTGAATCAGCGGTGGCAGTGGCACGTGGCACTGGCACCACGTACATTCCAAACGTCGAACATTCCAGACCATAGAACTATAAACCTGGAAGGGCCTCTGCGTTGACGAATGAAATGACGGGCTCCGCACCCTGCTCAGCTGATGTTCTAAATTCTCTCCTGTTCACCCCAGGAAGTTGAAATTTGATAGGGACTCTTTGCGTTCTCAGTTCTATATGTGGACTAATTACTTTATCTTAAAGCATGAATACTAACCTCGAATTAGGTACCCTTATGATTAAATAGGAGTTAAATAATTACGTTAATTAATCTGAATCTTTATGTTAATTAATCTGAATCTCTGTGTATGAAAATTTAATGGTGACATACTGTGAAGGCCACGAAGAAGCTCTTGTGCCATGTCCTTGGTAGTGTATTTTTTTTCTTCAAATTACCATTGATCATTGGTAGTACCATCTAATTGTCTTGATTCATCTGTTGATACTGCTTCTAGTGTAATTATACATATGTATGGTGATTTCAGGCGCTTGCCCAGGGTTTTGACTCATACAAAATTAATTTTGGGAGCTGAACCTTCGTTACAACCTCAATTCTTCACTCACTGGTCAAAATAAACTTCACTTCGGTCTCCTCGACCTAAAAAACATGGACAACGGTAGCTCACAAGCTCATGTTACTGAAACGCTAAAAAATCCTATTTTCACACGAATTTTTCACGCATAACACCCTTGGGTATATTATGATAGAGCTGCGATGTTTCGGGTCACAACTAGGGCCCAAATGCAGTCCGTGTGGGAAAGAACAAATTTTTTAGAGCGAAAATGAAGTTCACATGGATGATAGGGCGGACGGACATTGCGTTTTGGTTTATTGGTTTATTATTCTGTGAATAATATACCTATGTAATCGGTCAGCAAAAAGTTTTTATAACACCCCCTCAAAATGTTTTCTTTTACGTTCCAAGGTGCGTAGATTCCAAAAATGCAATGTCCGTCCGCCGTACGCCTTCCGCCGTATTATCATGCATATCTACTTCAATTTCGGTCTAACAAAATTCGTTCTTTCGCACACATGCTCCATTTGGGCCCTAATTGTGTCCCAAAACTTTGCAGTTCGATGGCAATATACGCAAGGGTGTTATGGGTGAAAAACGCTGCAAAGTCCTTGTCACACGGGTTTATTATTGTACTGGACATAACTCAAAAAATGCTAGCTGTTCACTTATTGTATCTTTCATGTGAAATAATTGAAGTAGGTATTTCTGATGGTTTCCACCAATTTTGGCCCCCAAAGCACTAGTTAGGTATACGCTCTTTTGCTTCAGAGTCTGCAAGGCAGCGGAAGCTTTGTTTTCACTTTCGAAATGAAAATTTTTGTGTGCTCCAAAATCAAAATTTCCACATGTATTTTGCGTTTCCGGGTCTCTTGACCAAATTTGGTTTCGTGTCCGTCTGTCTGCCCTCATTTCCTTGCCACAGCCATAACTTCCACAATTTTGATCCGATTTCAATAAAATGTTCAGGAATTGTGTGGGTTCAGCGCTAGATGGTCCCCTATCAGTTTCATAATGATCGAATCAACGGTAGCCTCTGCGCAGGCGCTAACGAGATTTTCTTGTTACGGTCATAACTCCATCAGTTTTGAACGGATTTTGGTCAGATTTTCAGGGATGATGCGGGTAAGGTCCCTCGAGGTCCCATACGACATTCATCATGATTGAATTAGCGGTGGCAGTGGCACGTGGCACTTGCACCGCGTACATCCCAAACGTCGAGCATTCCAGACCATAGAACTATAAACCTGGAAGGGCCTCTGCGTTGACGAATGAAATGACGGGCTCCGCACACTGCTCAGCTGATGTGCTAAAGTCTCTCCTGTTCACCCTAGGAAGTTGAAATTTGATAGGGCTTTATCTTAAAGCATGAATACTAACTTCGAATTAAGTAGGTACCCTTATTATTAAATAACAGTTAAATAATTACGTTAAATAATCTGAATCTTTATGTTAATTAATCCAATAATTAATCTGAATCTTTATGTATGAAAATTTAATGGTGACATACTGTGAAGGCCACGAGGAAGCTTCTGTGCTATGTCCTTGGCGGTGTATTTTTTTTTCTTCAAATTATCTTTGATAACTGGTGGTGCCATTTAATCGTCTTGATACACGTGTTGACACTTTTTCTAGTGTAAATCTTCAAAGTGATGGTGATTTCAGACGATTTCTCAGGTTTCTGACTCATGAAAAATCAATTTTGGGAGCTGAACCGTTGGTAGAACCTCAATATTCCACTCGTTGGTCAAAATCGACTTCATATTCGGTCTTCTCGTCCCAAAAAACATGGAAAAAGATACCTCAAAAGCTCATGTTACTAAAACACAAAAAATACCTCTTTTTATACCCATTTTCACTCATAAAACCCTTGGGTATATTCCGATCGGGCTGCAAAGTTTCGGGACACAACTAGGGCCCAAATAGAGCATGTGTGCGAAAGAACGAATTTTTTAGACCGACAATGAAGCCGATACACGTGATACGGCGGACGGCGGACGGACATAGCATTTTTGGAATCTAAGCACCTTGAAACGCAAAAGAAAAAATTTTGAGGGGGTGTTATAAAAATGTTTTGCTGAGCGAATACATAGGTGTATTATTCGCAGAATTATAAACCGAAATGCAGCGTCCGCTCGCCGTTCGCCGTATCATGCATATCTACTTTATTTTTGGTCTAAAAAATTCGTTTTTTCGCACACAGGGTGCGAGTTTTTCGGGTCCTAGTTGTGACCCGAAACTTTGTAGCCCTATCATTATGTACCCAAGGGTGTTATGGGTTAAGAATGGGTTTAAAAATATGGTTTTTGGTGTTGTAGTAACATGAGCTTGTGAGGTATCGTTTTCCATGTTTTATAGGGCGAGGAGACAGAATATGACGTCGGTTTTGATGAAGGAGTTAAGAAAAAAGTTTCAGCCTTGAATTTACCTTAAATTTTGGTCTAAAATCGTCGTTCTCCCGCACACAAGGCTCCATCTGGGTCCTAGTTGTGCTCCGAAGGTCGGCAGCCCGATCGGATTACACCCAGGATTGTTAGGAGGGGAAAATGGATGCAAACCCAGGGTTTTTAGAGGTTTCTTTTTGAGGTAGTATTGAACATAAGCTACTGAGGTATCGTTTTCTATTTTTTTAGGGCGAGAAGACCGAATATGAAGTTGATTTGGACCAAAGAGTGAAGAATTGGGGTTGTAACGAAGGTTCAGTGCCCAAAATTCATTTTTTATGAATCAAAACCTGGGAAGTTGTCTGAAATCACCATAAATTTGTATGATACCGCTAGAAGTAGTATTAACGGGTGAATCAAGACCATCAAAAATACCTACTTTAATTATTGCACACGAAAGAAACAATAAATGAACATTTCTTTAGGTATTTCCAATAGAATAAACGCTGCCAAGTCCTTGTTGCATGGGTACATTATTATATTGGACGAACCTACAGAAATGCTGGAAATACATTTATTGTTTCTTTCATGTGCAATTTTTGAAATAGCTATTGCTGATGGTTTCCACCAATCTTGGCCCCCAAAAACACGATATAAGCTGCTATTTTTGACGAATGATCCTTGATCATTGATAGTGCTATTTAATTACCTTGATTCACCTGTTGAAACTACTTGTAGTGTTATTATACAAGTTTATGGTGATTTCAGACAAATTCCCAGGTTTTGGGCTCATGAAAAATGAATTCTGGGAGCTGAACCTTCGTTACATCAATTCTTCACTCTTTGGTCAAAATCAACTTCATATTCGGTCTTCTAGCCCTAAAAATCATGGAAAACGATGCCTCGTATGCTCATGTTCACTAAAACCTCAAAAAAAACCTAGAAAACTCCTATTTGTACACCCATTTTTCACCCGTAACACCCCTGGGTGTATTTGATCGGGCTACCGAGCTTTGGAGCACAACCAGGAGCCAATTGTGTTCCGAATTAGGGACCCAAACTGTGTGAGGATGAATGACGATTTTAGACCAAATTTTAACATAAATTTAAGGTTGAAACTTCGTGAGAACCTCAATTTTGTACTCCTCGGTCAAAATCGACTTCATATTCGGTCTCCTCGTCCTAAAAAACATGAAAAACAATACCTCACGAGCTCATGTTACTAATACACCAAAAAACACCATTTTGACCCCAATTTTTCACCCATAACACCCTTATGTATATTCCGGTCGGGCTTCAAAGTTTGCGGATACAACTAGGGCCCAAACAGAGCCTGTGTGCGAAAGAACGAATTTTTTTGACAGACAGTGAAGTAGATGTGCATGATACGGCGGATGGTGGCGGACGGACAGCTGAAGTGTAAAACTATGATTTTTCCTTCTCTTTAGTTTCTGGAACTCTGGCACGAGCGGTAACGGCGCTTGTTCTGTACCCAGTGGTAAGTAATCCCAAATGACCCGACTACATATATCGTTGCTCTCATTCATGCCCACACTCTCTGCACTTGTTGCATACCAGTCTACCAAGCTGTCAGAAGCCATGTGATCAGTTTAGGAAGGGAAATAACTATCATGGACTCGAATATCAACAGTTCCACTCGCGTCTGGCGTTTCAAATTTGTCCGAATAAATTTGGTTCAATGTCTGTCAGTCTTTCTATCCGTTGATCTGCAAATCTTTTTCACCCGCATAGTTATAAGATAAAACATCGGAATTAGCCGAAAATTAGGGCTGTAGGAGCTGACGAGGTTTTTTGTCTACGCAAGCGCAGATGTTAAATCCTTGCCATAAAATCCCCGGTTATGGACAACCGATTATACATATATATGATTCAATGATTCATTATTTGGTCAGGTACCTATATTGTCCCATATTTCTGCGCATGCTTGATCGTTTATAAACCTTTGTGTTTAGAATTTTCAATGCCTAGCAGTCAGAATTGAGAAAAATTAAGGAACGTACACGCATTCGATGTGCTTTTGGTTTTTTCACCATGTTCCGGAGGGCTTCCGAGTTTGAGAACATGGATTTATCATCGGGATCCATCTTATAAATCCAGTGTTGAACGATTTGATGCAAAATATGATATTTCAGGTTATTTAAGTTACACAAACTCCGATATGGAGGTTGAAAACCTCATAGAGCGATTGTAGGACCAATTTTAGACAGAAAATGCTTCATAGAAATTTCCCGAAAAACGCTTGGTTATACATGTCCTATTCCTTGGGCTCCATCTGTCAAAACGTGGCCAATTTTGCGTTAACTATCCACACGTTTAACAGTGATCTTCACGTATTTCCACTTAGTTGCTGGGGTTTCTACAACTTCCTGCAACAAAACAATCGTTCGCCACTCGCAATGGAAATGTTCGCAATTTATCTCAAAACTTCACACTGCCAAAATTCCCTGCTCTCTATTCCCTAACACATATAGGTACCTAATGAATTTGGCATTTTTGCTTACACTCCTTGACGATTATCGCCTCACTTTAGTAGGTACCTATGAGTAAATTATACCCATCCAGTAATTATTGTGTATGAAACGGTTGATGCCAGACAACCGATATTTGTACCTAATTCAAAATATCGTTCCAGTCCGATATATTTGTTCCAACAATCGTTATTTCTACAGTTAGTCGGAAGTGTATGGTAATCAATATTCAGCGACTGAAAAACAGTGTAGTAGGTAGTGCTTATTCATGAAAATGTACCGATGTACCTAATAGCCGCTTTGTGGGCTGAAAATGTCGTACACGTCTCATCCATAATTGTGGTGGAAGTGAGGGGGGAGGAAAGGATAAGACATAATTATAAATGATAGACGTTCTTCCGGTGAACCCCCCCCCCCTCCCTTAACTTGAAACATCGTTAATTCAACTTCAAAACGTCATTAATCCGCATTTTTCGGGAAATTGTGTCGATTTCAAACAACTTTGAACTCGACGAATTTTCATCAATTTTTTCTTGCTTCTGAAGAGTGCATTTTGAATGCGGAAGCTAAAAGTTTGTAGGTTGTCAAGTGGAGGAAGTCATAGCTCAGAAAACGTTAGTACGTAATTTTCTATATCTGTGACGATTTTTGATGCCAGATTTTGGTTCAAAATCAAGAATAAGTTGGAGTTCCCTCTTTGAACTTGAAAACATCCTAAGAAGTATGAGAACGGGGCATTTCCGGTGAATGCACATGTTGACAATACGGGAGAGTTCGGACTATTGTCATACGTTTGCTATCACGGAACAAAAAACTCGAACTTATGTGATTACTTGAACGTAGGATTGGTAATATCTAATTCATCTGTTTAATGCATAGGTATATATATTTAGAAACACATCAGTTTAACTTGGAAAACCGTTAATTATTTGGAAAACCGTTAATGTGACTCATAAAATCGTTAATTCAATACGGAAATGCTATAGAATTCAATAGAATACGATGAAGCGCTCCTTAATTCATCACTGTCAGTGCGCGATAGGGCATTGACAATTCGCCAGACAATCATTGTATCGGAATTCCATAGTTTAGAAATGTATTGTCTTACGTTCAATTCCAATTGATGCAGTCGGTGATACGTTCCTTATCTGTATGGTTGTCGCGGTTTTTTTTAACCTCATACTAACCGATCTTTGACAATTCAACTTATAAGAACGGGGTTTGGCGGTGTTCATGTTTCAATTTAGCTTCATGTATTCAGCCACAAAGCGGAGATTTCGATCAGTTACCGTAGTTGTAAATTTAAAGCAAAGTCTATTTGCTGACTCGGCGGGGTCACCAGTTTCCGCCTTATTGCTCCGGTCCGTTGCTCGCCCTAACCGTCCCCCGGTGATATAAACTTTTCACAGTTATTTTCCATTTCATTTTTTTCCCGGACCTTTCGCTCATTTTTTCGCTTACGCAATCCAAAACAGACAAGGTGGAGAGCGAAATTCATTGGGTGGCCCTCATTGTTCGAGCGGCGCCGACGTGGCAGCCTGACAGCGAATCATCGTGATAAGTAATCAGTTAAATCTCAGCGTGATCACAATCGTACTCAGCAAGAATATCAGATAACAAGTCTTGAAGGCAGTTAGTTAGGTTTTTCCTGCTTTTCTTTTGAAAAGTATTTGATGGAATGGAATCTCGCTATCGAGGAGTAGGTAATCTGATTCCCCCGTCACTTCAAATCCCCTTGATTATTGGCTAAAGTTATATCTTTATGCAGAATATAATTAAATGAGGCAGGTAACTAACCTACTAGTACCCACAAGTACTTGATGTTCCTACATTAACGAGATTATTTTTGTTGTCACATATGTTGATTAATACCAATATCATATTTTAACTAAAAACACATAGAGTTGTAATTCGGAATCAAATCGGTCTACTCTACTAAATATCTAGGTAATTTAAAAAAAAATAACAATCCCAATAGGTATCATAAGTACATGCATAAATAAGGATAACTGATTTTTAGACCACTTTCAGTTAATCATAGTTCCGTCTTGAATCACTGATACTCTTTTCTTGTGTATCTTCAATCAGCCACCGATAAAGAAGCGTCGACGCGCGGCTGTTAATGAATGAGGGCCGCATCACGGTACACGCGGATCACGCTGCATTATCCCACCTGTTCGAGTTCAGATACCATCAGGACGCCTGTGCAGGAGGCAAAAATTTCCCCGCGGGTTCGAGGCGACTATCAGTCATAGTAAATTTATCAATTCGGAGTTCATTTCATGGCGAATGGGGAAGAACGAAGTTATGGCGCTTGATGGAAGATGGGTGCTAAATATTTACTTCATTACTACGTACGGTTTCTCCGGAACACCTTGGAAACTCATATACCGGCTTACAGGCGTTCATTACACTCACTGGTTCACAGGAAAAAGGATTTCATCTGTCAGACTTCCTGCAAAAAGCCAGCATTTTATGAACCATATTTCTATGTAAAAATACGAATAAATGAACTAGGTATTTAAAAAAAATTAGCGTCTGAATAAATGAGTTATGACACAAAAATACTATCCATTCGCCTGAGTGAGGCTCAAAATTTACTCCTCCCACTTTCTCGAATAGGTAACGTAAGTTTTTGCTCGTCCAATTCCAGGCAATTTGACATTGCCAACACAAGTTCCTGATTTTCGATACATATGTTCCGAATTAAACTTTATAATTCCTACTCTTTAGTCAAATTTAGGCCAAAAATAGGCAAAATGCTATATTTAATATCAACTTTTTTGAAAAAAAAAAAAAAGAATCCAATGGTGACAATTTGAATATTCTATATTAGTTTATTCTTGCCTTTCAGTTACCTCCCTTGTGTTTCTGAAGTTCGCCCATGTATAATGTTGACAATTTATCATTGTGATGTGCTCAGTTAACAAAATATACTTTTTCTCATCATCAATCTAGGAAATAAACGTACACATAATGACCCAACAGGTTATTGTGACTTCCCTAGAGTAACAATACAACGCCAGTTGGTAACGCAAAAAAAAACTTCAGTGTGTATTCGTAGTCAAGATTCGTATAAAAAGCGTCACTCGTTGACCGGATGACATGAAGTAAGATTACGGCTGACCAAATAGTTATCAGGCGTTATCTCGTATTTTTGTTGAAACACTCGTGAAATGAATATTTTTGTCTCTTGGAGTATAGAGCACAGGCTCAACCGCTTACCGTCAAATTGGCGATGTTTTGTTGATCATTCACTGTCGAAAGATTTACTGATATTTTAATTTCTTGTAAGATCAACAGCTTTTTGCTAAGGGTTTTTTTCTAGCATCATTGAACCCTTATGTGATCAAAACCAGGTATTGCATCGAGCCGACCTCGCTTTCTCAAGACGTCCTTGGTGGCGTCCGAAACTTGAAGTAGGTAGGTAGGTAAGCATTGAATTAGCCATAACTCTGGCTTCATCCTTCATGCAGACACCCACTCGAACTGTGAAATGTTTACTACGTTCTGCTCATCAAACGCCAACAAACCATAGAAATTCGCGATTATTACCTTCGGTATTCCTGGTCTGTTCCAATTAATCTCAGTTCGCTACGGTTCGTACATAACGTACTCCGTCTCGCGATAGGAATCGTAAGCATAATTCGAAATTGCAACGGTTATTATCAGATAAGAGTTCTGAACCGCGATGGGCAGAAAATCGCCTCAAAATAGGCAAATGAACAAATAATTTCTTGGTAAATCCTGATGAAGTCGTTTCACAGAGAGTCAGATTTCGTCAATAACTTCGAGTAATAATAATCGTCATTTCAAATGAATGATTTCTTGTAGCATTCAAAAGAAAATATGAACAAAGGAAAGAAAAAGAAAAAAAAAGGATCACCTATTTCACAAATGAGCTGAAAGTCACATTGAAAGTGCCACTAGTTGGTAAAATGGTGAGTAAGGGATATTGAAGGCTCACCTGTAAATCATTAGAAATTAAAAATGACTAGAAAACTGTTGCCTCGGTGAAAATAAGCAAAAATGCCCATATAAAATGCACCAAGTTGGTGGGTAGTTTAGCTTCCTCACATTGTTTCTAAGATTCAAACTATTCGTTCTTTTAAGTGCGCTCTATGTACTTTAGATGTACGGTGTACATTCTTAGCCATGAAGAAAACATACCCCAATTACCTGTCGAGCTTCGACCAAATCAAACGTCGTATCCACGACTTGAATGACAAGAGATGAATTCTGCACTTGCGCAGATTTACCGTTACTCCAGTCGCAAATAAATTTGAGAGGGCTCTGCCGAAATATCTAATGGCACTTGAAACTTCATCAACATCGGCCGAACATGGCAAGGTCTGTGAGCTAATAAATATTTCATGTTTGGGCATAACTTGATCGCAGTTTGCACATGGACTTGGTAGCGTCTCGCCATTGATGGTGTCGAGTCGATAGTGTACAGTGATAATTATGATACCATCGATGAATGGTGATTGAAAAATACGGTTATTGGACTATCCATATCCAAATGCATCAAAATGCGTTTTTTTCCAAAACACCACTTCTCTGTGCCTTGGCAGATATGTTAGATAATATTTCTTTGTAATATTTCTTTGTGTGTTGTGTTGTTGTAATATTTCTTTGTGTATTTCTTTGTATTTGTTTGTTGGATGTTGGTAATATTTCTTTGTATATTTATATCGGTAGGTAGCTCAGCTTCCTGCTGTTTGGCAATTCACCATGAACCAATGTACAAACCATCTAGCTGAATTTGAAAATCACCCCTTTGTACTTATTTCTTGTTGTTGTTACTGTATTCTCAAACGTAAAATCCCTTCAGCACCTATCTACTTGGCATCTGAATTTCACGCAAAACCGTGTTATCATTTAGATGGTTATTCACCTCACGTTTTTTCATCTTCCAAAATTTAACAAAAATCTATCAACTACAGACCGATAGAATGAGTGGTGGTGGATGAGTGGGTTGGTTCATCTTCACACCCACTTCATACCAATATTACAGTGTGACAACGTTGATGAGGAAGTTGTGAGTCTATTGTCGTTACGGGATGACAATGCGAGACTTGGCTGGTTCCAGGTCAGGGTGCCCTAAGGCAGCCCCGCTCCTGATAATAGGTCATAGCAGCCAAGTAATTACGTATCAGCCTTACTGGCATTGCCGCCAAGTCATTGCCACGGCCTTCTACACTTATCAGTGCGTAAAAAAAAAAAAAAAAAAAAAAAATCCACTGTTCATGTTAGTGTGTCCATGGCCAAACGTTGAAGAACGAACTCGTATCAATGCCTCTCTGTATTGCTATTCATATTTTTCAAGTTCATCGTGACAGAATGAGGTATGGGTACCCTCATACCCAAATACCCTCAAATACCCTAGAGTATTTGTAGTTCTTACCCCATAATAACCCGGGTAAATTTTGACAACAGGGTTGTTCTGGTGGTGGGGGGGGGGGGGGATATCATACCTTTTTCCATTGATCAATCATTTTTGCGGCTGAGGAGGTTTTTTGGGCGGGTAAATTTTTACAACACGGTTGTTTTGGTGATGGTGGGGTGGGGGGGGGGGGGATAGCACTTCTTTTTGCACTGATGAAATAAAAAACATTTCCCAGTAGGTACCTAAAAATGTTCTCAGTAGGTACCTGCTTACTACCTACTCAGTACTAATACTTGGTACCTACTCATTACTACCTACTTAATACCTAGTCAGTAGTCATAACCAATGCCTACTTACTCAGCATCTCCTTACTTTTTTTGCCGGGTACATTTTTACAACAGGGTTGTTAGAGGGTGATGGGGGGGATCACTTGTTTGTTTATTGATTGATAAAGTAAACTTTTTTTCCCCCAGTACCTGCCTAAACAAAATTTCTAAGTACCTACTTACCTAAAATATTTTAAAAGGGGGAAGGATTAAATGCACAAAAGGCTCTTCCTTGGGGCATAAAAAAAAGTTTGTGCCAAAGTTCAGCTCGATCCGTTATGTATGTGAGGCTGTGTACTAGGGTGGTCACAAAAAGTCAACTTTCGAAATTCAATCGTGGCAACCCCCTAAAAGGTGCCATTTGACTAGAAAATGAGATTCTCAAAGTTTTAGGTCGATCGGATAACATTAACCCGTGCCGCATCGAGGTTGAAGTTTAGTTTAGTTTAGTTTAACTCACTTTTTTTCATAAAAATATTATTTCTTTCCTCATAACATAGTAACCATTTGTCCTAGAGACTTGAAATTGGTCTTATTTTATTTGAAATGTTATCTTCTTCAACTTTTACTCCAATAATGTTTTCGCTAGATCCTATAGATTTTATGTTATTCAGCTTTTCCCATTTCAAAACGTGGTCCGTTTCAGCAAATGTGCCTTTTTACGCATACCCCTAAAAACCACACTCCAGTCAATGAAATCGACCTCTAGGCAATTTGATACTTCTTTATCACTCTGGTATATTGAAAAATGATACATTTGAATCTAATATATAATATATGGAGGGGGTAGGGGGGAGATGGGTGGGTGCTATGAAATGCACAAAAAACAATAAAAATGATGTAAAATGTGTTTTAATAATACAAATTGAAAGTTTTTTGTATAGAAAATAATAGCCTGGAACTTATTTTACAACACAATATATCTATTCCAACACCACTGAATTTAGAACTACACTGGCTTAGATAGTGAGGCTTTATCGACATCAGGGAAAATTTTCCTACATTCTGACACAACTTGTAATAAAAATTGGCGCTGTTCTTCGTCTTTTGTCAAGCAAGAAGTCTTGTATCAATTTCACTCCTCCTTCAGCAGTGTCGTTGACTACCCTTAAACCGTTCACTATGTTTTTAGCATGCAAATAATGAGGATTTTTGTTCCATAAGCGTGTATCGGTGTTTAAAAAATCTGTCTCTATGGAAAACCGCTTGAAAAAATTCAAGGTTTGAGAGGTGACAAAAAAATCAAGTTGCTTATCCAAAATTTGCTCTACATGTGCAAAATCTAAAATCGCTTTTCTATCCCTACCATCAATTTCACTATCGGGTTCACCTAGGGAAAATAATTTCATGGCCATACTTTTTTTAATGTTGTCGTCTAAAGTGTGGTTGGAATACGAGAACGCTATTTTCTCTGAGCTGAGGTACCACAGATGGTTTACAAATTTTGACAAAGCCTTATCTGCTATTTCTGTGTCAATTTTCCTATACTCTACTAATGCTTTCAACATTTCCAGATCTTGTTTAGGGGCCAAAGCAGGTTTGGGGGCATTGAACCATGCCTTGGCGTAAATATTTATTATAAAAACACACATTTCTTCTATTCCTTTCATTTCTTTTTGAGTTAATAACAATTGATCTCTAAAAAGATAAATTTTGAGGCAGTAAATTGCTTTGGCCATCCACCTGGCGTGATGAATTGCACCAGGTGCTTTAAAAGAAAAGTTTTGGGGAGGAAGCCCTATAAACACTAAACAAAGTTGAAGAGACTCTTTGTGGCTGCAGGGTTTCCAAATGTTCCATTAAAAAAAGTGAAACTTGATTAATATTACTAATTTTGCATCTAATACTCGTATTATCATCATGTAGACTAGTTTCGTATTTAGTTTGGTCGAACTTAGGCCACTCAACTTGAAATTTTTTGAAAACGCTAGGTTCAGGACCAGTGGTCGAGCCTATCTTGCTATCAAACACGGCTTTCAAAATAATTTCCAAAATATGATGACGGCATGCTAAGTACAAAAGTTCTTTTTGCAACAATTGCTCCAGCAAAACACAAGCCCCCCTAACCCGACCAGTATTTGCAGCGTGGTGTCAAAGCACATTGCTTGAATTTTGTCTGTTGCACCCCGCTCTTGAATGGCTTCAAATACCGCCTGGGCTTGCAAGAGTCCAGTACTATTTTCGAGTTGAGGAACTCCGATCAACTGTTCTTCATCTCCACAACTAATCAAGATCGCTACTCTTTCTACGTTTTCATTTTTCAAGATATCTGGTAGCAATTTCCCGTCCCAGTGCACTACGGCACTTTCTAATTCTGAATTATTTTTTAATCTGTCTTTTATAAGTTGAGCCCTCTTCGTTCTAAATTGTTGTCGCCGTAGTCGAACTACACTTCTGCTCGCGGTTAATTGTTGTACGTCATGGCCTAGTGCCTCAGCTGTAGCTAATATTATCCTTACAGCATCTCTATCAGAAATTCTGCACCTATCTAATAATAAAGACAATTTTCACAGTAGTAGTGATGATTCACAGTAATAGAGATAACAGATAACAGCGAATACAAAGCTAAAGGTCACACTTCCTTACCTTTCACCGGTCTAAATACCCTTCATTACCTAGACCCCCCCCCCCCCCCCCCCTTATTACAGCCTCAACCTTTACATTTATACCTGAAACATACTCATTTTCAATAAACCAGAGTGATGAAGAAGTGTCAAATCGCCTGGAGGTCGATTTCATTGACTGGAGTGTGGTTTTTAGGGGTATGCGTAAAAAGGCACATTTGCTGAAACATAAAATCTACAGGATGTAGCGAAAAAATTATGGAAGTAAAAGTTGAAGAAGATAACATTTTAAATAAAATGAGACCAATTTCAAGTCTCTAGGACAAATGGTTACTATGTTATGAGGAAAAAAAGAGTATTTTTATGAAACAAAGTGAGTTTTTCTGATCTTCAACCTCAATGCGGCACGGGTTAACGTTATCCGATCGACCTAAAACTTTGCGAATCTCATTTTCTAGTCAAATGGCACCTTTTAGGGGGTTGCCAGAAGTGATTTTCTCAAAAAAAATTTTGCCTATTGCCTTGTGACCACCCTACTGTGTACCTATAAAAAACATTTCTCATTACCTACTTATACCTAAAAATTTCAAAATGGAAGGGAAGGGGTGATTAAAAAAAGCACCTCCTTGGAGCTTAACGAATGTGCATTTAAAATTTCAGCTCGATCTGCTATGTCTGTGAGGCTGCAGCCCTGTCGAAGAAGAACGACAACAAGAAGTAGAAAAACGTTAAAAATAGCTGTATTCAAACTTCCATAACTCCGGCAAATGATGACCCCCAGGGTTGACATTTGGTACACGCTCAGGGGCCCCTCGAGAATGTGTGTATGTAAAAACCATAGGAGACCGCCAGGGAGGGGAGGGGAGGGGGGACCTCTACTTGCCATGTAAGCAATGTCTTGATCGCTGTAGGTAGGTAAGGAGGTTTTCCGTTTTCTTGGCGGGCGGGACGCTCCCGCGTCCCTAGATCAGAATCAGCGCAAAATTTCTGATAAGAAGAGCCCATGAAATAATTTTGTCCAGTCAGAATCGTATTTTGCACCACTGTGCAGCACTATAGAGCGTTTCTGTCACGAAACGAGTTTGGATGTGCGGTATTCTTTTGCTGCTTACCTATCATTTGAGGGTGTTTGTGTTAAAACAGGAGCTATACCTTCACGTATAGCTACCGAAAACACATGCAAGATCAAATAACTCCTGTTTCGGGTTCCTACGAGGCAGGGATATAATAATTTTCAAAACTGATTTTTGCTTCAAAAACATTTTATTGATATGATGTGTTATAGATGCTCCCACAGACTAGAATTCTATACTGAATAACAGGATGACACATGCTGAAGTAGACAAGTTCCAGTTTGTTTTCGGCAGGATTTTCCTTATATTGTAAAAATGTAAGCGAACTTTTTAAATTCACTATAGGAATCTCCCATTTCGCCATGCTGCTCCACTGAACTGGACTCTGCAGTACCCTAAGCCTTCAGTGCGCATGAAGATGCCCCATCTTGCCTGAGTGTGCTGCAGATAAAAGCTGGCCGACGGAATTTCGGAAGGACCGGGCAGATACACAAGAAACTGCAGGTAGGTAAACGTCCTCACGCTCTCCAAGGTTGCATATGGGGCATTCCTTACGTGCAACAAGGAGCTATAAATTAATATGGCATCGAATTAAGACTTAAAATTTCACATCATAACTTCAAGTGCATGCGAATTTCATACGGACCGATATCAGTCGGCTCAGCTAAACTTGCGCACCTTATCCGACTATCGGTCTCACGGTAGAGAGTGTAACCATCGGACTCGTGCTCCCTGCGCCAAAATCCGACCACTTTTCCTTCCCTATAACTGGGAAGGATTCGGCTTATGTTGCCATCCTGCTTATGTTGCGGATTGGGAAGGCCGTATTTCCCCACCAGTGCGCTCTGATTGTCTCCTTAAAATATTCCCCTCTGGCCAATCTCGCTCACAACTATCCTTGGCAAGCGCGAATCAGACATTGTGGCAACTTTAGCCATATGCTTACGGTGTAATCGGAGCCTACCTATACAACGAGAGGGTGTCCAGCTCCATCTCCAGATAAACAATGTAATTTTTTTTGTGTGTGCAAAAGACAGAAAAATACAGTATACAGAAATACAGAAAAATACAGTGCGATGATAGAAAAAGTAGTAACCAAACTTAACTTCTAACTTAAAATATGCACAGAGAATTGCGAAAATAAATATGAACGTAGCAATGAAAAGTAACTGACATTATTTTGGGGTGAGGGATTCTGTCATAGGCCACTATGAGAATAAGTTCATCAGAACTTGTGCTCTCAGGTGTTCATTCATTCAGACCTCTACTATTCAATCATTTGTATAAAAAATTTCTAGAAAGGCACTCCAGATGCTTGCGATTTTTACCTAATAACTTATTATTATGTATCCGAAAGAAAGGGCACGATTGTTTGTTTAAAGAACTTCAGGCTTTTGAATTCGGAGATGTTTATTCTCTTGTCATAAAAGAAAAACAGTGAGTGCTCTGTTGTAGGAAATACGTTTAAAGAGCTCAGTGCTGCATTTTGGTAGCTTGACATTGGTCAACGAAGCCATTCGCGTATTGGAGACAATAGACAGATCTCTTTCATCAATGCCAGTCTTGAATATTTGGACACATGATTCTAAAAGGAACATTTGCCTGAGTCTCAAAACTGCAAATTCTTTGAACAAATGGGAAGTTGGGTGTCTGGATGGCCTATTCATAATGATCCTAGTAACAGAGTTTTGTAGTAATTTGGTGGGCTTTATAGCACCACGTCCAAGCGACTCAATCGAATCAGATGAGACTTGAGGACGCTGATTCCCAGCAGTGTGTGAATATAGTCGGGTGATATAATATTCCTTCAATATTATAAAGTAGGTACCTAACTATGTATGTAATGCATGTGTAAGTGTATTACATGATATATGTACATGGGATACAAAGTTGTGACTCGGCTCATCGGCATCGTTTGTTGGTTTGGTCAAGGTAGTTACCTACTTTCTATAAATGATGCAGTGGTTATCACTATAATGTGGTGGTTATCATTATGATGTTGAGCATAGAGAAAAATCCATAAATTCCGTTTTATCGTCATTCAACTGTCAGCTGCTTTCTCTCAACCACGCACCTACTATTAATAAGAATTAAGTTTCATTTTCAGAAATACCATGATGAGCTCGGAGGATTAAGACGGTGTAGGCTGCGCTGTCCACTGTAGAAATCACTACACGGTACCTACACATTCATCGATAGTGCACTGATCGTTATAAATATCGGCGAAAGGATAAAAGCAGGTGGAATTTTTCAATTATCTCAAAATCAAAAGTTCCAATCATGCAGCATGACTTGTGAACCAATTTTCAAAGCAAATAAAGTAAACCCACCCACTAAAACTACTCTTCAACCTTCAACACTTTCAATCAGTCAGCAAATGCGATTTTAATCCAAATAGGTGGGGATGCAATCGAGAAATGGTTCGATTTACAAAATTCATTCTACATTGATTTCGGTCTTTAGCCTCAATAGTGCCTGAGATGAACTTATTTTTATGTTTTAGTTTGTCCCCATAGTTTTGGGCTTTTAGGGTTAACAGTTCCCGAGATTTCACCGAAGTTAGTACCTGGATGTGTCACCACTGTGACACGTTCCAAGTATGACCCACGTAACTGTTAGGCGAATCCCTTTCCACCCAAGGGGATGAGGGAATGAATAGCCAAGAGAAAAACGATCAGAACGAATCCTGATACTCAACAGACGACAGCTGGTACGTCCGCGACGCTGGCAGGGCAGTCTGACATTAATTTATTTTGGATTTCCTCAGATGTCAAATATATATGTCGCCGCTCATACCTGGACCAATGGGAAATCCGATAGGGTTGAAAGAAACTACCGCAGTTCATTTGCTTATATCTTTACACAGGAAGTCGAGTGAAGGGGGAGACGCCTGCGACTGGAATCGCGTCGACCAAAGACCATTGTTAGTCCAGCAGCCAGCTCTGAGAAGTGATAGTAAAATCTGGAGAATTTCTGATTATAGAATTTCATAGGGCATACGTTGGTGGATCCAGTAATGACCGTCTGCCACCTCATAGCCGGTGGGTATAGACATGGTGACCATTTGAAATTGCGAAAATTCATCAAAATTGCAAGTACTCGTATTTACGGAGAGCTGAAACTTGGATAGGAGGCACTACATGATGCGAGTAAAGCGTACACCCATGTCTGCCGCTTCAAACCCCGGGGGGGGGGGGGGGGGGGGGATGCACTGGCAGACGGGACTTGAAAAGTTGTACTTTTAATGCAGAAAATGAAACTGTTCTCGGACTTTCGAAATTTCGGCCATTGAAACTCATCGACATGGAGAAACAAATAAACCTAGTCAGCCGGCAGTAGTCCGGTGGGAGGTGCAGGCAGACGTCACTTGAAAAATTGTACTTTTTGTACAGAAAATTGAACTGCTTGCGCACTTTAGCAATTTCAGCCATTGCAACTACTTGACATGGAAAGACAAATGAACCTAGTCTGCCGGCAACAGGCCGGTGGGAAGTACTGGCAGACGGTACTTGAAAATTGGTACTTTTTGTACAGAAAACTGAACTATTTGTGGACTTCCAAATTTTCGGCGTCTGAAACTACTTAGCATGAAAAGACAAATAAATCTAGTCTGCCGTCAACGTTCCGGTGGAAGGTACTGGCAGTCGGTACTTGAAAATCGGTTCTTCATTCCAAAAAATTATGTAACATTTCATAGCCGTCGCTATATACTTCGCAATTTACCGCTACGTACGACAAAATGGTCTGCCCTCCACGATTAGCTACATTTTATATTTTCTGAAACCTCTGCCGAGTTCTAAATCCTACTCATTAAGCAAGTGAACCCAAAAATCAATAGACAACGTTCCAGTGGGTGGGTAATATCAGGAAATAGTAGGAATTGAATTTATGATGATAATTTCATTTTATACTACACTGTACTTACAATAAAAGATTTATAATAAATGAAATTCCTGTCTTGTTCAGGTGCTAAATGAAGATCCGTCTTCATCTGACTAGGGCGCGCCACCGCAATGTGATTTCCGGTGAGGGCCGGGGTATTGCCGCAAGTTCATTCGCCTTCCCGAAAAGTTCGTTATCCCAATAATTGAATGGCGTTTACGAGGCGCTTTCAGCGCAAATGCAACTTCGAGACGAGAAAAACAGGAAGAAATCGCCCCAAAAAAAGCTGCAAAGTCCTTGTCACATGGGTTTATTCTTCTGTTGGACGTTCCTACAGAAATGCTGGAAATACATTATTATTTCTTTCGTGTGCAATAATTGAAATGGCTATTTTGTATGGTTTCTACCAATTTTGGCCCCCAAAAACACGAGATAGGCTCCTATATTTGATAAATCATCTTTGATAATTGATAGTGCCATTTAATTGTCTTGATTCACCTGTTTATACTAATTCTAGTGTTATTATACAAGTTTATGGTGATTTCAGACAGTTTCCCCGGTTTTTAACTCATAAAAAATGAATTTTGGGAGCTGAACATTCACTGCAACCTGAATTCTTCACTCTTTGGTCAAAATCGACTTCATCTTTGGTCTCCTCGTCCTAAAAAACATGGAAAACGATACCTCACAAGCTCATGTTACTGAAACTCAAAAAAAATTTGTATGAATGAATGAATGAATGAATGAAAGCTTTATTCCTAAAACATATAGACAAATACAAAAAAAAAAACAATTTTATGCAGTGGAATATACCCCAAAACCATAGGACTTAGTCCTGTGCGGTTTGGGGGAGTTGAGAACTTAAGTAATTAATAGTGTAACAAATTCAGGTAAATCTTACAAGCATCAATACAGAGTAGAAGGAATAGTGTATATGTATCATGTATAAATACTAGAAAGAACGCTCATACAATAAGTAGGCCCTTTAACAATCAACCACGAGAATATCTTTTTCTTGTATGCAGAGCGAGAGAAATTGGTGGGAAAAGTCATATCAACTGGGAGGGATCTCAGCAGAAATGGCATGCTGAAGTATATATGTTTGGATGTACACCACAGACGAGTCTGGGGAGCCGGTATCACCGCACTGGAGGTGAGGCGAACTAAGTATGGGCTATTTCTCTGATACATAAATAATTCGGGGTGCTTATGAAAAAAGGTCAGGGATGATTTTAGGTACAATTGCTGGATTGAGAAAACAGGCACAAGATTAAACAACTCAGCAGTAGGGAATCTGCGGTGCTTACCAGAGATTACTTTCAAGATCGATTTTTGAATAACATTGAGTGGGTGGAGGACGGAAGCTGAAGCCCCACCCCAAGCGACTATTCCAAAGCTGATAACACTTTGAACCAGCGTTTTATAAACTATTATCAAGTTCCTAAAGTTAATACATCTCCGTAATCGGTGAAATATATGTATAAACTTGCGGAGTTTTAGTATGATTGATTCAATGTGGCATTCCCATTTTAGATCTTCATCCATGATTATTCCTAGGTACCTACCCGAGTACACGCGTTCAATTGATTCGCATTTTGAAAAATCTTTTCCCCAGATATGCAGGTTAATAGAAAGATGCCCTAAATTTTGTTTCGAAAAAGACTTGGAAAAAACTACATACTTGGTTTTTTTAATGTTCAAGCTCAGGGTGTTGGAGCACATCCATTCAAACACCACGTTTATATCACTGTTTGCTGCTTTAAAAACCTCATCCCAGGAATCACCCTCACAAAGGAGCGCGGTATCATCCGCGAATAAGTATGGAGTTCCGCAGAGGTTCAAACTGCCCAAACGGTTGATGAAAATTAAGAAAAAAATAGCAGCCAAGGTACCGCCCTGAATTACCCCATACTGTATAGAAGTTTCGTCGCTATCTACGCCGTCAATCTAGACACAATTTGCTTTCTGTTAGAGAAATAGCTCTGGACCCATTCAAGCTCTAAACCATAGACTCCATAGCTCGGTAGCATTTCTACCAAAAGGTCCCTGTCAATGGAGTCAAAAGCTTCAGCCATATCAAGCATTATAAGGACACCCTTTTTCCCGCGATCAAGCAGCGTATTGACATCTTTGGTAATCGCATACAGAGCATCTTCAACCCCAATACCCTTTCTAAAGCCAAACTGTCTGTCGGATAGCAAGTTATTCAATTCAAGATGGTCATAAAGGAGGTGCTTGATCCACCGCTCTATCAACTTAGAAATGGTACTTAACAGGGAAATCGGCCGGTAGTTAGTGAGTTCCAGTGCATTGCCAGATTTAAATATGAGTATCACTCTAGCTATTTTAAGGGTATCCGGGAATACTCCACAAGATAAACTAAGATTGATAATGTGAACAAGTGGCCCCTTCAGCTTATGAAAATATTTCTTCACCAATTTAAGAGGTATCCCATCAAAGCCCGGAGCAG
This sequence comes from Leptopterna dolabrata, assembly GCA_954871275.1. NCBI lineage: Eukaryota > Metazoa > Arthropoda > Insecta > Hemiptera > Miridae > Leptopterna > Leptopterna dolabrata. The sequence continues at coordinate 107,038,390 of OX940974.1, read as the reverse complement.
AGTTACCATTCATACCCGCTATAATTTTTTCCAAGTCATTCGTAGATATCATTCGAAATATAAATTTCTCAGGGGAAGTGTTGTCTCCCGAGGCCACCGAAGAAAAGGTCTGCTTGGGAACGTTAGGGGGAATTTTCTCTCCTAGATCTTTTTCAACATGACTGAAAAACTGGTTAAAATGCTCAGCTGTTTTTAATTTAGCTGACAGATCATCGATGTTATTAATTCTCGCAGTCTCATTAATCAGTTTCTCGAATGATCTATTATTACCGGCTTTCCCCAGGAATTCGTGGTTAATAATTTTGCACGCGTCCCTAGGTCCGCTTGCACTCTTGAATTTTGCCCCATAGAAATCATCACTCGCTTTATTTTTTAGGATGTTGATCATATTACGGTAATACTTAATCCGTGTTCGAAGAGCGTCATTGAATGGCTCTTTTTTTTATGCTTTGCACAACTTATCACGGACTCGGATAGCCTGAAGAATACCTCCCGTCATCCAAGGCATCAATTTGACTTTGGCATGAGGTACAGTTTTGTACACCGTCGCTGATTTAATGCACATACTAAGACCACAAACAAGCTGTGAGACAGCCGCATCGACATCCGTTATTGTTGTTATCTTAGCCCAATCAAAGTTATTAATATTCACATCTAACATAGCAAAGTCAAGTTTAGTTTGGGTTTTTGCACTCTTGTCCTGCTTCGTTATAGTCCTGCCTTCACATAGAATTGAAGCAGCAGTTGCATAGTGATCCGTTATATACGCCTGTAGAATCCCAGTATGCAGCATTTCTGCTTTGCCCTTATAGTAAATATGATCTATACATGTGGAAGAGTCGCCTTGTACACGAGTGGGCTTATTAATCAGTGGTCTAAATCCTAACTCCAGCAATGACGTACTAAAATACAAAGAGTCCTGATTACAATTATTCAAGATATTTATATTGATGTCACCAATAACATATGAGTGATCAGTAGTGACCCGTGCAGTCAGAAAATCAGACAGTTCATCAGAAAATAAGGTTACATCTCCTTGTCCATTACGATATATTCCAAGGATATCAAACAACTCTGAATCACGTCTTAAATGAATATAAATACCAGTAGCCAATTGAAAATTCACCAATTTTACTGTGTAGTTGTAGACTGATTTTACATACATCACCACGCCATCGTTCCTATTTATGTGGTCTTGAGTTGCGACAGCATCAAATCCAGGAATCTGTATGAGAGGTGGACAACTTTCAAGATGAGCCTCAGTAAAGATCAACACATCAAAAGAGTGCAGGCCATCCCCAGCCCAGATCAAAAATTCCGCGAAATTGGCATTATAGCCTCTAATATTCATATGGAAAACGGAAAAATCAAGTTGTAACGGAGTTGCTGACAAGTACGTATTTATCGTATTATAGTATGAATCTGGATCCTCATCAGTAGATATGCCTTCATTACATAAATTAATTAGAAAATTCAGTAGTAGTAGTATCCCTATTATTCACTCATAACTCCACACGGTATATTCCGATCGGGCTGAAAAGTTTTGGGAAACAACTAGGGCCCAAATGAAGCCTGTGTGCGAATGAACGAATTTTTTACACCGAAATTAAAGTAGATATGGATGATACGGCGGACGGCGTACGGTATACGGCGTACGGGGGATGGCGGACGGACATTGCATTTTGGATTATTATTCTGTGAGTAATACACCTATGTAATCGCTCAGTAAAAAACTTTTATAACATCCCCTCAAAATTTATCCTTTAACGTTTCAAGAAGCGTAGATGACAAAAATGCAATGTCCGTCCGCCGTACGCCGTATCACGTATACTGGCTTCATTTTCGGTCTAAGAAGTTCGTTCCTTCGCAAGCATGCTCTATTTGGGCCCTAGTTGTGTCCTGAAACTTTGCAGCCCGATCGGAATATACCCCGGGGTCTTATGGGTGAAAATGGGTATAAAAATTGGTACTTCTTGTGTTTCAGTAACATGTTAACAACATGAGCTTTTGAGGTATCGTTTTTCATGTTTTTGGGACGAGAAGAACGAACATGAAGTCGATTTTTGCCAATGAGTGGACAATTGAGGTTCTAACGAAGTTTCAGCCTTAAATTTACGTTAAATTTTGGTATAAAATCGCCGTTCTTCCGCACACAGTTTGGATCCCCATTTAGAAACACATTAGGGTCCTAACTGTGCTCCAAAACTCGGCAGCTCGATCGGCATACACCCAGGGGTGTTATCGGAAAAGGTGGGTGTAAAAAGAGGAGTTATCAAGGGATTTTCAAGGTTTTAGTGAACATGAGCTTGTGAGGTACGGTTTTCCATTCCATTTTTTAGGGCGAGAAGACCGTATATTAGGATGGTTTTGACCGAAGAGTGAAGAATTGAGGTTGTAACGAAGGTTCCTCCCGAAATTCATTTTTTATTAGTCAAAAACATGGGAAAGTGTCTGAAATCACCATAAGTTTGTATAATAACACTGGAAGTAGTATCAATAGATGATGCAAGACAATTAAATGGTACTAGATCAACCATAAAAAAATAATCTGGTTAACAAAAAGCCGAGCCTAATTCGTGTTTTCGGGGGCCAAAATTGGTGGAAACCATCAAAAATAGCCATTTCAATAGTTGCACAGGGAAGAAACAATAAATGAACAGCCATCATATCTGTAGGTATGTCCAGTAGAATAAGAAGCCCATGTGACAAGGACCTAGCAGCGTTTTTGGAATCTACGCAACTGGTCACGTGAAAGAAACAATTTTAAGGGGGGTTTTATAAAAGTTTTTTGCTGAGCCAATACATATGTGTATTATTCACAGAATAATAAACCAACAGGGGATACCATTAACTTATATTCTTCACAAATCGAAAAACGGGTTCGTTTCGGTTTATTTCTTTTCCGTTTCAACGTGCGCAGATTTCAAAAACGCTGCGAAGTCCTTGTCACATGGGTTTACTGGACATACCGACAGAAATGTTGGCTGTTAATTTATTGTTTCTTTCATGTGAAATAATTGACAGAGCTGTTGTTTCCACCAACGTTTCCATCAATTTTGGCCCCCAAAACACGAATTAGGTACGCTCCTTTTTTTTCCAAATTACCTTTGATCATTGGTAGTACCGCCTGTTGATACTTTTTCCAGTGTTATTAAACAGCATGATGGTGATTTCAGACAACTTCCCAGGTTTTGACTCATAAAAAATGAATTTTGGGAGGAGAAACTTTGGTAGAACCTCAATTTTCCACTCTTTGGTCAAAATCGACTTCATATTCGGTCTTATCCTCCCAAAAAACATGGAAAACGATACCTCAAAAGCTCATGTACTACAACACAAAAAATACCTATTTTTATACCCATTTTCACTCATAACACCCTTGGGTATAATCCGATCGAATTGCAAAGTTTCGCCTGTGTGCGAAGGAACGAATTTTTTAGACCGAAAGTGAGGCCGGTATGCGTGATACGGTGGACGGACATTGCAGTTTTTGAATCTACGCACCTTGAAACGTAAAAGAAAAGAAGCGTTGCCGTAGGGGGCGTCTAGCCGCCAGTGGTTTTTGTTCATGAGGTACGTTTATTGTCGAATGAAATCTGGGGGACACCCCCAGACCCCCGGATTATAACAGTTTAGATCAAGGATCAAAGGAAGGAAACATGGAACATGTTTTTCGAATAGGTAAATGATAACAGAGGATATGGAGATATGTAGAAAAACGTCTGCCAATTCGAGGAGGAGCTTCCTCACTTGAATCACATGAACGTATGATACGGGACCATCTACGATCCAACCCACGTGTGCCCTCAAAATTTCATCTCTCTACGACTATTTTTCGCGTAGTTAAGAACCGTTATAAGGAAGCGGTCAGCATTTCATGTTTGCGCATGCGCAGAGGGAAATTACAGTAAGATTCCAATGAAGTTCATAATGGAACCATCAAAGTATTATACTGATCGACACTCCAAATGTGAACTTATTTCAACGATAATTAAGGTAGTTATGGGCACTCCCAAGTATTCCGCGTTTGCGCATGCACAGACTAAACGGTTTTTATGATTTTGAAACGTTATCATCTGCGATCCAACCCGCGTATACCCTCAGAATTTCAGCTCTCCACGACTTTTTATCGCGTAGTTAGAGGCGTTACAAGGAAATGGTCAACATTTCATGTTCGCGCATGCGTAGATCAAAGTTACGATTCCAGTGAAATTAATATGGAACTAGGTACCAATGTATTATTCCTGACCGACCCTCCAAGTTTGAACTCATTTCAATGATATTTAGGGTACTTATGGGTATTCCAATTATTTCTTATTTGCGCATGCGCATAAGAAAGTTACGGTACTTTTTCAATGATTTTGGTACGGGACCATCTGTGACTCAACCCGCACCTACCCTCAAAATTTCAGCCCACTTCGACCTTTATTTCGGGTAGTTATGGGTGTTGCGAAGAATTACCACAGACAAAACACGGAATTACCACAGACAGACACGGAACCAAATATTTTCCTTGATGTCGATGGCTTTTCAAGCAGGTAGAACCCCCTGGGCAGTTTTTGGGGGAATGGGGTCTGGCCATGCTCTCCTTGGCGAAGGTGTGGTAGGAGAGGAGGTGAGTAGTTGGGTGGTTGGAGTGGGGAAGAGGGAGAACTGTGTGGGTGACGGGGAGGGGAGACAAGTGTTTACGCGGACGTGGACGGGACGCTCTCCTGCCCGGTTTACTCCCCTAAAAACATGTTCCATGTTAAACATTTTGAGGGGGTGTCATACAAATTTTGTGCTGAGCGAATACATAGGTGTATTATTCACAGAATAATAAACCAAAATGCAATAATGTCTGTCCACTGTACGCCGTCCGCCGTATCACGCTTAACTACTTCATTTTTGGTCTAAAAAATTCGTTCTTTCGCACACAGGCTCCATTTGAGCCCTAGTTGTGTCCCAAAACTTCGCAGCCCAATCGGAATTAACCCAAGGGTGTTATGAGTGAAAAAAGGGTGTAAAAGAAGGTTTTTTGTGTTTTAGTAACATTAGCTTGTGAGGCATCGATTTCCATGTTTTCCAGGATGAGGACACCGAATATGAAGTCGATTTTGACCAGAGTGGAAAATTGAGGTTTTTACGAAGTTTCAGCCTTAAATTTACGTTAAATTCTGGTCTGTAATCATTGTTCTCTCGCACACAGTTTGGTCCCCTTTCCGGAACACATTAGGGTCCTGGTTGTGCTCCGAAGCTAAGCCGCCCGATCGGAATACACCCAGGGGTGTTATGGGAATATGTGTAAAAATAGGGGTTTTCGACTTTCTTTCAAAGGTTTTAGTGATCATGCCTGTGAGGTATCGTTTTCCATGTTTTTTTGGGGCGAGGAACCGAATGCGAAGTTGATGTTGGCCAAAGAATTGAGGTTGTAACGAAGGTTCAGCTCCCAAAATTCATTTTTATGGGTACAAACCTGGGTGATTGTCTGAAATCACGGTAGATTTGTAAAATAATACTAGAACAACACTATCAGCAGGTGAATCAAGCCAGTTAAATTGCACTATCAATGATCAAAGATAATACGAAAAAAATAGGAGCCTAATTCGTATTTTTGAGAAAAAAATAAATGAACAGCCAACATTTCTGTAGGAAGTGCAGTAGAATAATAAAACCATTTGAGGACTTCACAGCGTTTTGTTTATTATTCTGTGAATAATACACCTATGTAATCGCTCAGCAAAAAATTTTTATAACACCCCCTCAAAATTTGTTCTTTTCCGTTTCAAGGTGCGTAGATTCCAAAAATGCAATGTCCGTCCGCCGTCCGCCGTACGCCGTATCACGTGTACCGGCTTCATTTTCGGTCTTAAAAATTCTTTCTTTCGCACACATGCTCCATTTGGGCCCTAGTTGTGTCCCGAAAGTTTGCATCCCGATCGGAATATACCCCGGGATGTTATGAGTGAAAATGCGTATAAAAATAGGTACTTTTGTGGTTTAGTAACATGAGCTTTTGAGATACCGTTTTCCATGTTTTTTGGGACGAGAAGACTGAATAAGAAGTCAATTTTGAACAAAGAGTGGAACATTGAGGTTCTAAGGAAATTTCAGCCTTAAATTTACGTTACATTTTTTCTAAAACTGTCGATCTTCCGCACATAATTTGGTTCCCTTCTGGGAACACATTTGAGTCCTAGTTGTGCTCTGAAACTCGGCAGCCCGATGGGAATACGCTCAGGGGTGTTATGAGGCAAAAATGGGTGTAAAAGTAGGGGTTTTCGAGGGATTTTTGAGGTTTTACTGATCATGAGCTTGTGAGGTAACGTTTTCCTTGTTTTTTAGGGCGGGAAAACCGAATATTAGGTTGATCTTGACCGAAGAGTGAAGCATTGAGGTTGTAACGTAGGTTAAGCTCCCGGTTAAGTCAAATCATGGGAAATTGTGTGAAATCACCATACATTTGTATAATAACACTAGAAGTAGTATCAACAGGTGAATCAAGACAATTAAATGGTACTATCAATCATCAAAAATAATCTGTTTAAAAAAACCGAGCCTAATTCGTGTTTTTGGGGTCCAAAATTGGTAGAAACCATCAAAAATAGCCATTTCAAAAATTGCACATGAAACAAACAATAAATGAACAGCCAAAATGTCTGTAGGTATGTCCAGTAGAATAATAAACCCATGTCACAAGGACTTTGCAGCGTTTTTAGGATAGTAGAACAGGATGCGCCAATATCTACTCGTAGTATAGGCCGATGTCTAGTAGGTATACCTAAAACGGTTTGTTCTCTTTCCCTTTTGTCTAGCTATTTATTGACCACATGGCAGCTAGCTTATTATACTCGGGACACGGATGGAATTGGTCCGACGAAAATCTTTCGGAAAACAAAACTTGTGATTTGCAGGTTTCCTGGTCAGCGGTGGCTCTTTGTGGTCATGCTGCGTGAATGGATCCCTTTATTACTTTTAATAAACTGTTAACTATTTCTTGACCCTAGCGAGAAACAAAATGGAATAATAATAAGCCAAAACCCTTCAACCAGACGGCATTATTCCCATCCAGGTAACGGACCATTATATTTCTATTCTATGCTCGTTTGAAATTTGCATTGCGCATCATGCGGAAATGAATGTTTTTTCCTTGCAAGTGTGATTCAGAGGCACATAGCAGAGGAATGTCTCCTGAAGACGACTTATACCATAATTTTCACCCTCTTCCAATTAACAGTACCCAAGGGTAAGATATTGGCTGATTTGTTCCTTTCCATAATTACCTCCTGGTATCTAACGACGTAAAACTGCGAAGTTCTTACGCTTCGCCGCTGTTTGGATGATGGCCGAAACGTGACATTCAGCTGGTATTTACGAAATTTTTGTAATTCATCCGTTTTGGTTTACTATTCTGTGAATAACACACCTATGTAATCGCTCAGCAAAAAATTTGTATAAGAGCCCCTCAAAATGTTTTTCTTTTCCGTTTCAAGGTGCGTAGATTCCAAAAATGCAATGTCCGTCCGCCTTCCACCGTACGCCGTACGATGTCCGCCGTCCACCGTACGCCGTACGATGCCCGCCGTCCGCCGTACACCGTCCACCGTATCACGCATACCGGCTTCATTTTCGGTTTAAAAAATTCGTTCTTTCGCACACATGTTCCATTCGGGCCAGAGTTGTGTCCCGAAACTTTGCAGCCCGATCGGAATATACCCAGGGGTGTTATCAGTGAAAATGTGTATAAAAATAGGTACTCCTTGTGTTTTAGTAACATGTTTATAACATGAGCTTTTGAGGTATCGTTTTCCATGATTTTGGGACGAAAAGACCGAATATGAAGTCCTTTTTGACCAAAGAGTGGAAAATTGAGGTTCTATCAAACGTTCAGCTCCCTAAATCGATTTTTATGAGTAAAAAAAAAGGGGAAATCGTCTCCAATCACCATCAATTTGTATAACACTAGAAAAAGTGTCAACACGTGGATCAAGACGATTAAATGGCACTACCAATGATCGAAGATAATTAAAAAAAAAAGCGTACATAATTCGTGTTTTGGGGGCCAAAATTGGTGGAAACCATCAGAAATAGCTATTTCAATTATTTCACATGAAAGAAAAATAATGAATGAACAGCCAACATTGCTGTAGGTGTGTCCAATAGAATAATAAACCCATGTGACAAGGACTTTGCAGCGTTTTTAAACTATTTCAATTTACATATATACACCTCGGTACTACGCTCGAAAAGGGATTATCTTCGATAATGAAGTTGAAGTGATTATCTGGGTAACTCCTGCATCCGGAATTATGGTTATACCGAGTACCTATCCACCCTTTGGCATCCAGTAAAATTATCAAACTGTTTAGGCCCATTAAATTCAAATTTACCAACTGAAGCGGTCTTTTCTGACTGGAGGGGGATGCCAAATCGTATGGCACGTCTCCGACAGACTTGAGTAAAGAGTTAATCAAACTGAAATGTTCAAGATTGTAATACGAGTAGTCGGGTCTGATTATGGCGTTTGGCTGTATCGACACCATTCGACCGATTCTTGATGTGTGGTTGCATTGTGGGGAAACACCATCGCTGGGCTGCACCCCCGCAGGAGGTTGGTATTGCTTGGCCTGCCCGAGAGGGAATGACGAGGGGGAACTGAGGACGGCTATGGCCTGGCACCAGCAACACAACAAAAGGCTCAGAGAGGAGAGAGAGAAAAAAACTCAGAAGATCCGTCAACCAGCTTAGCTCCAACCCACCTCCGCCTTACATTTTTAGGTCTCGCCCGACTCAACTTTGGATCCATGTCAGAACCCACTGAAAATAACGTCCGTATTTTAGACAATCCGAAGAAAATGTAAAGGCATTATTACAACTACTGATCCCTCCAGTCGTAAGATGCATTATTTCGATTTCATTCCTCCTCTCCTCCTCCTCCTCCTCCTCATATCGTCACTATTGCCCTTCTCGAAAACTGTAGTACAGCTGGACCCAAAACTGCATCAAGTGAAAAGAACTATGAAAATTGATGAAAAGTCACGATCATCCCTAAGAACCCGAAACTCGCACGTTCATCTAGTATGGTCTGGTATATTGGAAAATCGCCTTCAGCCACAACATAGGGACCCCTGTTACCTCCAGTATGCTCGATGTTATTTACACCCACAGGATGCGCCCCATGACTTCCTCATCCCCCACCATCACTTCCTCACACCTCATCAGCTACCCTCCCCTCACCGTCACACCTCCACATCCAAAAGGTCCATGATTACTGCGAAAGGAATCTGATTAAAGTCGTAAATCCAGATGTAAGTCCTCCGCAACCCCCTTAAAGTATAAGCCTCCCCCGTCGCTCGGTAAAACATGGACGTTATTTCGAGGGAGACGGCTTCAACTTCCCACATTTAAACCGGGGTCGAAGGAGGGTGAACTTAGGCCCTGTCCGTAATAAATTTCATTAATTGCAATTTGGAATTCCAGGTTGCAGTCAACTATGAATATTTTACGTTTAATCCATTTCAAGTCGGGGGATGATTCCAAGTTGCTACGAATTGCAACCCTTTGGCAACAACATTCGAATTTATCAGAAGTCGAAGAATGAACAAATCCAACATATTTAAGCGAAAGTGCCGTTCAAATGTTTCCAAATCCAAATCTGAACATTATTTCTACTATTTAATTAACAGTTACAACTAATCATAAACAGCAAGTTATATACTATCACTATCAGTGCCCGCTCGTCCAATGGTTAACCTCTTTCGCTCAATACGATGGATAAGCTGCGTGATACCCCTCAACCGAGTCATGGATTATATCTGCCGTATATCCACCGGTGGCATCCAATGACGTCACCAAATCTTTACGAATCTATAGCAGTAAAATCGTAAATCCGTCTGTACATTCGTCTTGTGCATATTTGATGGCGCATCACGGCTAAATAAAACATCGTTCCGGGAGGGGGATTTTGGGGCAGGAGTTGAGCAATGCTGGAGAGGTTGGTGGAAAACAGCCTAATTTTAGAACGGCAAGTACTTGACTCGATGATTCGCTTTTAATTGATGTGTCGGGCAGCTCAGGCTGAGATCTGAGATCATAAGAATCGTGAATGTTGGTGCGAGAGTGATTGGGAGGGGGGGGGGGGCTGCGTAATTGTTGTTAAACTCCTGCTCAAATGTTCGTATCTGAATGAAAATTAGTGAACGTATCCAGAGAAGTAACGCCCCAACGGCCTTATCAGGTGGAATAAACCGGTTCCCGTGATATCACCGAAGTTAAGAAACCTCGAGCGTGGTTAGTACTTGGATGGGTGACACCGTGACACGTGGTGACATGTCCAAGTAAGACCCACGCAGTTGCTGGGCAAACCCCTTCAACTCAAGGGGGTGAGTCATTGAGTAGCCAAGAGCATAACGATGAACTAGAATTCTGATCCTCTCACTGGAGGACAGCTCGTCACGTCCGCGAGCTGCCAGGGCAGTCGGACGAAAAGCCCCAGCCTGGAATGGTTGCTTTACATTTTCTTTACATTTGCTTTACTTTGCTTTACATTTCCAGAGCAGTAAGTTCAGGTTGAACTAGTTGACATCATACACACACACACATGTATATATATCAGTATGTGGAGGGGATCTTGAGGGTCAGTCAATTCATTTCTTTATCCTCTAGACTCTAGACCACATATTCGTTTTATTATAAAACTTCTTCAGGGTTTGGAAGGGGGTTGGGTGTACAAGCTAGAACATCATTTCCGAGTAGGTGTGGGTTACACAACATGACTGTGGACACACACTTTGTAAGATATTAAATGTGGAAAACGTCAAGTGAAAAAGCTGGTGGTCAAGTGAAAAACGCTGCAAAGTCCTAGTCACATGGGTTTATTACTATATTGGAGATACCCACAGAAATGTTGGCTGTTCATTTATTGTTTCTTTCATGTGCAATGATTGAAATAGCTTTGTCTGATGGTTTCCACAAAATTTTGGCCCCAAAAAACACGAATTGGGCTCCTATTTTTTTTTCAAATCATCTCTTCATTGATAGTGCCGTTTAATTGTCTTGATTCACCTGCTGACACTTTTTATAGCAATATTATACGAATTGATGGTGATTTCAGAATATTTCCCAGGTTTTACTCATAAAAAATGAATTTTGGGAGCTGAACCGTCGTTACAACCACAATTCTTCATTCTTTGTCTCCTTGTTCTAAAAAACATAGAAAACGATACCGCACAAGCTCACGTTACTAAAACACCAAAAACCCCATTTTTTACCCCTATTTTTCACCCATAAAACCCTTGGGTATATTTCGATCGGGCTGCAAAGTTTCGGGACACAACTAGGGCCCAAATGGAGTCTGTGTGCGAAAGAATGAATTTTTTAGACCGAAAATGAAGTAGTTATGCGTTATATGGCGTATGGCGGACGGCCTACAGCGGACGGACATTGCACTTTGGTTTATTATTCTGTGAATAATACACCTATGTATTCGCTCAGCAAACAATTTTTATAACATCTCAAAATTTGTTCTTTTACGTTTCAAGGTGCGTAGATTCCAATAATGCGATGTCCGTCCGCCGCACCGTCCGCCCTACGCCGAATGCCGTCCGCCGTATCATGCACATCTGCTCCAATTTCGGTCTAAAAAATTCATTCTTTCGCCCACGGGCTCCATTTGGGTCCTAGTTGTGTCCCGAAACTTCGCAGCCCGATCGGAATATATCCGGGGGTGTTATGGGTGAATAACTGGTGAAAAAATATGGGTTTTTGGTGTTTTAGTAAAATGAGCTTTTCAGATATCTTTTTCCGTGTTTTTTTAGGGCGAGAAGACCGAATATGAAGTCGATTTTGACCAAAGAGTGAGGAATTGTGGTTTTAACGACGGTTCAGCTCCCGAAATTCATTTTTTATGAGTAAAAAACCTGGGAAATAGTCTGAAATCACCATTTTATAATAACACTTGAAGTAGTATTAGCAGGTGAATCAATACAATCAAATGGCACTATCAATAGTCAAAGATAATCTGTAAAAAAAAGGAACCTAGGTCGTGTTTTTGGGGGCCAAAAGCGGACGAAACCATCTAAAATAACTATTTCAATTTTTGCGCATGAAAACCAATAAATGAACAAAATTTCTGTAGGGATGTCCAATAGAATAATAAACCCAAGTGACGAGGACTTTGCAGCGTTTTTTGGAATCTCCGCACATTGAAACGTAAAAGAAAAATTGTTTAGGGGGTGTTACAAAAATTGTTTGCTCAGTGAATACATAGGTGTATCATTCACAGAATAATAAATCAAAACCGGTGATGTATACACACTTTTTTTCTCAGAAAAAAAGGTGTGTATACATCACCAGTTTTTCACTTGACCGCCAGCTTTTTCACTTGACGTTTTCCACATTTAATATCTTACAAAGTGTGTGTCCACAGTCAAGTTGTGTAACCCACACCTACTCGGAAATGATGTTCTAGCTTGTACACCCAACCCCCTTCCAAGCCCTGAAGAAGTTTTTTTAAATAAAACGAATATATGGTGTAGATGTAGAGGATATAGAAATGAATTGACTGACCCTCAAGATCCCCCTCCACATACTTTTATTTCCCCCTCAGCAACTGGATCAAACTAGACTCCTAGTTCCTTGATCAAACTAGACTTATGTTTTTAAAAAAGTTATTTCATTTCTCTCTACGTTTCTACCTAGTGGACTAGGTCCTGCTCATGAGGTATCTACAATCCCAATAACGAAAATTATGGTTAGTTATAATGTTTATATTAACAGGGAAACTTAAGGTTAGGTATTGTTTGATCTTGAGAGCTACTTACAGTTTATAATGAGGATGACTGTTCAGATTACATAGGTAACAGTAGTTGTTCCCGATGTTCTCTATATATGGGTAGTCACCCGCAAATGTCGCTCGACTGTTGTAAGTCTCACTGACGTTTGGCGCTAAGGAGAAATTAACCAACAACATGAAACAAACGTAATAAGCGTGTATGTAAGTGATATTCAAGAGGAAGTATTCGGGGTCACACCGCGTCAACACTGAATGAGCGCACACTCTCGTCCCAATAAGATCTCGTTGCTGATCTAACGGGGTGACGACATGATCTTTTTGGTGGAACCAACCTTCAGTTTTTAGTAATTGATTACAGCGGTAGTGAGTTTCCCTTAGTTGGTCAATCCGTCTAATATTTCTTGGCTTCATTTCTTACAACCGCTTAAGTGCAAGGTTGAATAAAGGAAATGCTGTAATTGTCGTCGGATGTTGGTAAGAACTACATACTTAGTATGGTTCGAGAGAAAGTTTCTATTATTCGAGGGGAAGAAAGTCACAGTGGAGTAAGTCTATATTTCATAATTTTGAAGGCTTAACTACTGGGTCCGTTGAGGTGACTCACACAATTTTGAAAATAGGCTCAAATTCTGCCAGTGCTGCCGGCACTGTAATGCCGGTATTCATCGAAGATGAACCGAAGTAATGCTGTGAAGAAGCTATACTGTCCACACGCTTGGTCGACATGTTTTGTACGATTTGCAGGCCCTGTGGGCAATTCTTAAAGGTGGCTCCGCTGACCAGGTGCCTCAAATTTTAAAAATAGGCTTAAATTCTGCCTATGTACCACGGTCAATAATAACTACCTATTTTTCGTAACGTTTTATGGCTAAGGCTAAGGTTTTATGGCTGAGGATGATTGATAGCGATATGAAAGTTATTCTATTCGATAAAGCATGCTGGCTTAAATTCTGCCTATGTACCACGGTCAATAATAACTATTTTTCGTAACGTTTTATGGCTAAGGCTAAGGTTTTATGGCTAAGGATGATTGATAGCGATATGAAAGTTATTCCATTCGATACAGAATGCTGGAAAACATGAAAACTATACCAACAATTTTTTGACAGATGTCACCACTTGTGCCAGCCCGGCACCGTTCCCTGACACCACGGTGGCACCAAAGCTAGACAACGAATTCTGGAGGCCTAAGGTGTATACCCTCAATGTTTCAAGTCAAAATACCCAAAATTGTGGCATGTAGCACGGTACATACAGACATACATACATACATACATACATAAATACAGATAGATAAATATAGTCACCCGAAAATGTCGCTCGAATCTAAGTAGGAGCCTCATTGACGTTCGGCAGTAAGTAAAACGTAACTGTTTACAGAAGTAAACAATTTAGAAAACCTAAGAAAAGAATTCCTTCTGGAAATTATATAAATAAATACAGTAGAAATCACATATATAGACACTCAGGTGACCACGCATTTTGTCTACTATGAATGGTTTAGGTACTCTAAATGATACAGTATAATCGCGTGCAGTAGACAGCCTACTAGAAACGACACAGTACAGTATACAGTACAGTATATTACAGTATATTGAATAGATTAGGTTCACACGCAACAAAACACACACAATTTCTCGATATGCACGAATTTCCATGTATTCATTTCTCCGAAATAGTACACTGAGAAAAAAAAGGGGGGTGTTTTCTATCAAAACTGATAGATGGTATCTATCATCAGGAACCAATAGAGTACCGATAGTGTGTGATAGTCTATTGGGCCGAATTTCGGCCCAATGAATGACAGACGGTATGATAGATAAACACTATCAGTACTCTATTGGTTCCTGAAGATAGTGTCCCATCTATCAAATTGTAGGCTCGGTTTGGGACGGTATTTCATAGGGTTTTGATAGGGTATTTTGATAGGGTTGTGGCCATTTTTTGATAGATATACCTCCATCTATCAATTATGATAGTGTTAATCTATCAGAAAACTATCGTTTCCCATCAAAAGACTATCATTTCCTATCAATAACCTGCCATTCATTACAGGCAAAATCTATCAGAAGACTATCTATTTCTATCAAAAAGCTATCATTTGCTATCAGTACACTTTCATCATATCTATCAAAAGACTATCGAGTCCTATCAAAAATCTATCACTTGCTATCAGTACTCTTTCACCAATATCTATCGAAAGACCATCGTTTCCTATCAGTACACTTTCATCAATATCTATCGAAAGACTGCCGTTCCCTATCAAAACACTATAGTTTCCTATCAGTACTCTTTCATCCATATCTATCGAAATACTATCGTTTCCTATCAAAACCCTATCGTTTCCTATCAGTACTCTTTCACCCATATCTATCGAAAGACTATCGTTCCCTATCAAAACCCTATAGTTTCCTATCAGTACTCTTTCATCCATATCTATCGAAAGACTATCGTTTCCTATCAAAATCCTATCATTTCCCATCTGTACTCTTTCATCCATATCTATCGAAATACTATCGTTTCCTATCAAAACCCTATCGTTTCCCATCAGTACTCCTTCATCCATATCTATCGAAATACTATCGTTTCCTATCAAAACGCTATCGTCTCCTATCAGTACTCTTTCATCCATATCTATCGAAAGACTATCGTTTCCTATCAAAATCCTATCGTTTCCCATCAGTACTCTTTCACCCATATCTATCGAAATACTATCGTTTTCTATCAACACCCTATCGTTTCCCATCAGTACTCTTTCATCCATATCTATCGAAATACTATCGTTTCCTATCAAAACCCTATCGTTTCCCATCAGTACTCTTTCATCCATATCTATCGAAATACTATCATTTCCTATCAAAACCCTATCGTTTCCTATCAGTGCTCTTTCATCCATATCTATCGAAAGACTATCGTTTCCTATCAAAATCCTATCGTTTCCTATCAGTACTCTTTCATCCATATCTATCGAAAGACTATCATTTCCTATCAAAACTCTATCGTTTCCTATCAGTACTCTTTCGTAAGTTTTGATAGATGGAAGGGATAGTTGTTTGATGGAGTTCATCTATCACCTTCTGATAGATGAACTCTATCAAACAACTATCCCTTCCATCTATCAAAAGGTGATAGACGACGATGTGACCACACTTTCAGTGATAGATTTGATCTATCACTGTGAAAGTGTGGTCAAATCGTCGTATATCAGAATGCTATACATGTGATAGATCGTCTCAAGGTTGAAACAATAGCGCCTTCAGGTTACTCTGAACCCCTCTTCCTTACACCAAGCTATAAGCTAGGTGTATGGCGGTGGTGATGGGGGGATGCAGCGTAAGCTAAAGGCGCTACTATTTAAACCTAATGACGACATAATTATCACAGGTATAGCATGCTGATGGACGAAGAGTTCACTCACAGTGATGTCACCCCTGTCAATTGAAACAAAATTGTTGAATAAATGATAGTAATAAATTTAAAAACAAGTAGGTGTAATAAACTAGTAACTAAGAGAAAAAGGATGCAAGTAATCGTGAACAAATTTTGAAGTTTAACAGCAATTATATTTTGATGACTTTCAAACACAAGTGTATAATAATAATATTTCAATTCAATTCGTTTCTTTGGAATATTGAATCATATGTAAGAACATTTACTAATACTACTGTTTAAAATCATACTATTTAAACAAATATGTACAGGATATTTACGTATTAACACTGAAGGTTTGGAGTCAATTATTTCAATATAGGTACGAAATAAATATAATAGAGTCAGCCTAATATAAAGAAATATAGCTAATGATGACTCTTATGATTAGGTACAATTCACTTCAAGTATGTACAGAATATTTATATTGTAACATTAAAGGATTGGAGTCAATTTCAAATAGATACGAAATAAATACAACAGAGTGAGTCTAATATAATAGTATAGCTTATGATTAGATAAAATTCAGTTTAAATCACTGAGTAATATTGAAATATAGGTTTCATATTTAAATTGCAAAAGAAATAATTAGGGTTCTTAGCTCAGCCCCACAAAATATCCTCTCCCCTCCCTTATGTAAATACAAAATCGATTTATTTGATTATTATCAGACGAAAATTCTATTTTAAATTCAGTGTACCAGTGATGAAACGTTATCAAGCATATTACTTCACAAACATGCTCATGATTTGCTAATGATAATGATGCTCACTAACGGGTGTAATCATCGCATAAAGCAATGTTTTTTGTGACATTTGCATGATCTCCACAATCCCGGTTTCATAATTCATCTGTATCTGTTTACTCAAAATTACATTGAGTAAACACTCAATTCAATGAATTTAAAATAGAATCTTCAATTAATGTAATTATTGAGTAAACAGATAGATAAATATTATGAAACCAGGATTGTGGAGATCATGCACATTTCTAACGAAAAACAGCTTTATACGATGATTACACCTTCTAGTGAGCAGAGAAAACAATGGTAACTAGATTCAATCTACGCCCATTTAATCTACTGACCTTTCGAAACTAATACATCTTAGAATTCCTGGTCCTGCTCCCCTCCTCCCCAAGAATAAAATTATTAAAATTCCCAGTCAGTAGATTAAATGGGCGATAAAATTACGCATGGTGACATATTGTTTGCTGCGTGCCTTATGCATGTTGTTGGGGAAGGGGAATTCGAGTTTTTCTAAATCATACCATTTTAAAACACAAGTTGGGGTAACTTCGTAAGCGTAGAAATGTTCCGAGAAGCAAACAGTAAGGAAAACGTGGCACTCCCCAAATGCCTTATCCAAAACTGAAGAGTAAAGAATACGGTCCAATTAGACAAATAAAGGGCCGTCCACAAAATTTGGGATCAGGATAACCAGGCTTGTCAGTTATGTTGTTAGGGGATGTAAGAGTTTTGGTTCTCTTCAATCAAGGAATTAATGGAAGTACGATCCACAGAGTAAAGAGCTCCTGGCTTGTAAGTCAGAGCTGGTAACCAGCTTATTAATAATAAATTGTTCAGCTGAAGCTGAATTTTTTTATAGGCAGAGAGGGGGGATTGACGGTGGTGGCAACAGAACGCAGAGCAGTTTTCAGTGCCCTATAATTTGACTCAAATCGAAGACAGGACAAGGAGAAAATGGGACCATTACGCTGCATGGAAGAGGGATAGTGGGTGAGGAAATGCAGTTTAGGCGGAATGGCTGTGGAAAAAATCTTGTGGCTTCGATCACTGTGGCCTTCGTTCTTGGACGATTGGTTTCCACTGGGCCTGCAGCTACGGCGTAGGGAGCAGCAGAAGTGCCACCTCCCACTGTTTGATCTTGTCTGTAGTAGGAAATGAATAATTGGTTAAACAGATGTGGCATACAAACTGATTCAAGTTACGTGAACCGGAGGGGGGGGGGGGGGCTGTATCTATGGAAAACAGCATTTTGAACTATCAAAATGCTATTTTCAGATGAGAATTATAATGAAAATATTTCAAAGTATAAAATGGACATTGTTCATACCATGAAAACACTATCCCTGTTGGAAAATGATAGAGGGAATAAGCCCCTTCACTCAGTGATTGAATTTATTATTGCTCTATTAATAAATGTTCTCTAGAAATTAACTCACCAGTTATTAATAGGCACTGTTTCATTTATGGTTTAAAAAATCGATTTTTGTAGAACTTGACGATTTTAATATTGATTTATTTATAACCCCTTTTTGGTTTATTATTTTCAATAATGAACAATTGGAATCGAGCATGAAAAAAAAATTCTTACCCCCCTCAAAATTTGATGGTTTACGTTTCAAGGTATGTAGAATCCAAAACTGCAATAAAAATATTTCTGTCTGTCCGCCGTACGCCGTACGGGCCACTTTTCTTAGTTAGGTACCATGAAACAAAATTGATGAAATTCGGGTTATAGGTTCCGTTCGGGGTCTAGTTGGTCCTCAAAGCTCGACGTTACCGTCAGTCATTTATAAGGGGTTCAAATAGGGGTTGAAATTTTCAAAACGCCTATACCTTTTTTTTACGTGAATATTTTTACGGTTTTAAATATTTCTTTAACTTACGAGTTTTTTAAGACCACCCGGAGCATTTTACGTCCCTCCTTTCGTTCACAGTAAGGCCCCGAAGTTTGCACCGACAGGCATTTTCGACTCCAGTGTGAATGAAATTGTATACATTCAAACCAAATCTCGTTACCAGAGACGCGCCGAGAATCGGAAATTGGGCGGAGATAAAATCATTGCTAGGGGCCACCTGATTTTATTGGTGGGGTACCTATGAAGTCGAGTTGGTTGTTCTATGATATTATTTCGTTTGAAAAATGATGGCTCTTTTGGAGTTTGTTGATAGGTAGTGAAACTTGAACAAACGTTGGGTAAATTATTACTACACGATGGTAAATCATTACTCAACGGTAAATTATTACACAACGGTTCATTATACCATCTACGTAGGAGGGGCTGGAGTTCGTTGGTAGGTACTTTTGCAACTTTTTTCACTCCTCATCAACAATTTCTTTTCAGAACTTCATTATGTGTGTTTCTTTTTGTTAGGTACTGTTTGTCATCGGCAGAATTATTTTAGGAACATTTAACTCGTGATTTAGGTAGGAACCTAGTAACGAGTACGGGGTTAGGTAGGTACTAACCTACGGAGAGTCTGCGATCTACATAATATGTATAGAATAGTACATATCATTTTATATAGACGGGTTATCTATACAGAGAGCTGTGATCTGTAACAGAAGGGTATTCTGTACAAAATAATAAACCGTTGTGCAGGGATTTGCAGCGTTTTTGTTAGGTACTGTTTCTCATCGGCAGAATAAATTATTTTAGCAACATTTAACTCGTGATTTAGGTAGGTACCTAGTAACGAGTACGGGGTTGGGTACTAACCCTTCTGTTACAGATCATAGCTCTCTGTATAGATAACCCGTCTATATAATATGATATGTACTATGTTATAGATATTATGTATATCGCAGACCCTCCGTAGGTTAGTACCTAACCCCGTACTCGTTACTAGGTACCTACCTAAATCACAGTTAAATGTTCCTAAAATAATTCTGCCGATGACAAACAGTACCTAACAAAAAGAAACAAACATAATGAAGTTCTGAAAAGGAATTGTTGATGAGGAGTGAAAAAAGTTGCAAAAGTACCTACCAACAAACTCCAGCCCCTTCTACGTAGATGGTATAATGAACCGTTGTGTAATAATTTACCGTTGAGTAATGATTTACCGTAGTAATAATTTACCCATCAATAATACTTCAACGTTTGTTCAAGTTTCACTACCTACCAACAAACTCCAAAAGAGCCATCATTTTTCAAATGAAATAATATCACAGAACAACCAACTCGACTTCATACTCCGCCAATATAATCAGGTGGCCCCTAGCAATGATTTTATCTCCGGCAAATTTCCTATCGTCCCTGGTAACGAGATTTGGTTTGAATGTATACAATTTCATTCACACTGGGGTCGAAAATGCCTGTCGGTACAAACTTCGGGGCCTTACTGTGAACGAACGGCTGGACGTACGATGCTCCGGGTGGTCTTAAAAAACTCGCAAGTTCAAGAACTATTTAAAACCGTACAAAGATTCACGTAAAAAAAAAAAAGGTATAGGCGTTTTGAAAATTGCAACCCCTTATTTTGAACCCCGTCGAGCTTCGAGGACCAACTAGACCCCGAACGGAACCTATAACCCGAATTTCATCAATTTTGTTTCATGGTAACTAAGAAAAGTGCCCCGTACAGCGTACGGCGGACAGAAAGAAATATTTTAATTGGTTTATTATTTTCAATAACGAACCATTGGAATCGAGCATGAAAAAAAAAATTCTTACCCCCCCTCAAAATTTGATTGTTTACGTTTCAAGGTTTTTAGAATCCAAAACTGCGATAAAAATATGTCTGTCTGTCCGCCGTACGCCATACGGGGCACTTTTCTTAGTTACCATGAAACAAAATTGATGAAATTCGGGTTATAGGTTCCGTTTGGGGTCTAGTTGGTCCTCGAAGCTCGACGTTACTTTCAGTCATCTCTAGGGGGTTCAAAATAGGGGTTGAAATTTTCAAAACGCCTATACCTTTTTTTTACGTGAATGTGTTTACGGTTTTAAATAGTTCTTGAACTTACGAGTTTTAGCGAATTTTCAAAGAAAATGAAGCTATTGCAATGGCTTCGAAATTTAAATAATATAAATTTTTGGAAATTTTCTTCATAGAAATCCGTTTCAGACCATTCTAAAACGATTCCTGAAATTTAACACTTTTTTATATGTATATATATATATATATTTATATATATATTTATTTATATATGTGTCACTCCAGACGATAACTCTCGATAGAATTGAGATAAACAGCTCAAATTTGCACAAAAAATCTATCTTGGCAATCGAAAGGCTAAGTTCGAAGATGGGCGAAATTGGCCTACTCTAAGGAGGGTTTTGGCGCATTTAAAGTGCGCAAAAATTACCCAAAAATCCCCAAAATGTTATTTTCCAACAAGTGACCCCTCATTTTAAAGGTTTTTGCACGCTGAACACGATGGTGGAATCGGATTTTAGATATCTTGATCCGTTCTCAAATTAGAGCATTTAAAGTGCGCAAAAATTACCTAAAAATCCCCAAAATGTTATTTTCTAACAAGTGACCCCTCATTTTAAAGGTTTTTGCACGCTGAACACGATGGTGGAATCGGATTTTAGATATCTTGATCCGTTCTTAAATTAGAGCATTTAAAGTGCGCAAAAATTACCCAAAAATCCCCAAAATGTTATTTTCCAACAAGTGACCCCTCATTTTAAAGGTTTTTGCACGCTGAACACGATGGTGGAATCGGATTTTAGATATCTTGATCCGTTCTCAAATTAGAGCATTTAAAGTGCGCAAAAATTACCCAAAAATCCCCAAAATGTTATTTTCTAACAAGTGACCCCTCATTTTAAAGGTTTTTGCACGCTGAACACGATAGTGAAATCGGATTTTAGATATCTAAATCCGTTCTTAAATTAGAGCATTTAAAGTGCGCAAAAATTACCCAAAACTAGGATAATCTTTAAACTCTTACCCCCACCCCCTTAGAGTGGTCAGATTGAAAAATGTGAGAAGTATTAATTGAAGACGAGAGTTCGAAGCAAAAAAGGGGGAGGCAAACGATTAGTACAACTCCTTGAATTTACCCACAGCGATCAAATAAATAAGCACTTAGTACAATTACGTAATAAACAAACGGTAGAATCAGGATGGACAAAACGTACAAATTAAAATAAATACGAAGAGAATATACATAGAAAACCAAATTTTAGACCGAAGTTTTCCTTTATTCAAAACCATAGCCATTAATTCGAATATTTCTTTGAAAATTCGCTCATTAAGTCATGCTGCATGACTGATTTTTTTAAGACCACCCGGAGCACCTTACGTCCAGCCGTTCGTTCACAGTAAGGCCCGGATTTTGTTGATAGGTACTTTTGCAACTTGAACAACCGTTGAAGTATTATTGATGGGTAAATTATTACATAATGGCAAATTATTACACAATGACAAATTATTACACAACGGAAAATTATTAGTACACAACGGCAAATTATTACACAACGGCTAATCTACCAAGAAGGGGCTGGATTTTGTTGATAGGTAGTTTTGCAACTTGAAAAACCGTTGAAGTATTATTGATGGGCAAATTATTACACAACGGTTCATTATACTATCTCCGTAGAAGTGGAACCTATACAGGTAAATTATTATACAACGGTTTAGGGAGGTACCTAGTAACGAGTACGGGGTTAGGTACTAACCTACGGAGGTCCGCGATCTACATAATATTTGTAGAATAGTAGGTACATAATGTTAGAGAAGGGTTATCTATACGGAGACCTGTGATCTGTAACAGAAGGGTATTCTGTACAAATAATAAACGTTGTGCAGGGATTTGCAGCGTTTTACAGTTTTGGATTCTACATACCTTAAAACGTAAACCATCAAATTTTGAGGGGGGATAAGAATTTTTTTTTCATGCTCGATTCCAATGGTTCATTATTGAAAATAATAAACCAAAATGTAAAAAAATCATACCAACGGCATGGTTTTGAACTGGAACGCTCAAAGGCATTTTCATGAATTTCGTCACTTTTGTTGTAAAGATGAATTTGCAATAAACCGCCGATTAAAAGTAGAAAGAACATTGGAAATCCATACTGTAACGATTCACTACGTACGTACGACAAGTTATATCATGAGACCACAGGTGATACCTATGTTGACAATACGAAATTAGAAAAATACACTTTCTTCTTGGAATAATTCCAATTATTGCAATTCACGTTTCTTTAATATAATATCTGTAGGATATTACATACATTCCAAATAAAAGGAATCAAATCGGTCCTGGATGACTAGCTGTTGAATTTCACAGTACCTACATATTGCCAACGGTTGCAAGTAGCATCGAAGAGCAATCAACAGATTAATATGCAACATTTCAACGAACCTCCGCTTTCGACAGCTTGGTTGTAGGAATCATTGTGAACCCAGGCGTTGGCCTGGGTGGCCCCTGTCCTCCTTGAAGGGAAGTTTTCCGTAGCTTTTTGCACAATTTGTTTCCGCACGTTCGACAGGTTGTAGAACAGCCCCTCCTGATATTGGGGATGGAGCGTTATGAAGTCTTCTTGAACCTGAAAGTAGGTATGGTCAATAAATAAACTGGGAACGAGAAGGGAAAGTGTACGTAACGGCTTCTCTAGCGCGCTATGTATCCATCTGCGCCTTTCCCGCCACTTGGGATAACGGTTAATTTAACCCCAAACATTGCCAGGTAGTCGCACCCCCCCCCCCCCCCCCTCCCCCCAACAACATCAACATCAACCTGAATAACAACTAGAAAGTCATCAACAAATCCGTACCTACCACATTTTTGAAATTTAATTTACCTAATTTTTTTTTAAATGTTACCCACTTTCTCATTAGTTTTGCCAGGAACTTTACTGTCATTTGAACTGTAAATTCACATTCTAGCAACCAAAATTCACGAAGAAATGATTGAATTGTGGCAAGATATCTACTTCAGTTTTCATGAAATAATCTTGAACAAGGTGAAGGAAATGTTTGGTAATAGTAGGTAAACCAGAAAATGTTGAATTCTCGATGAACTTGCCGTGTTTTGACGATTTGGTGGGGTATTTTCATATGATTTTCTCGATTGCCTCTTCAGGTAGATGCCAACTTATGAGCAAGTCACGCACTTCACCAGCCTGGGACATTGCTACAAACAAAAACCACACCGGGCGTATATATGGTGCAATACTCACAATGTTTAACTGGTTTATGGAGGTTTGGAAACTCGCAAAGACAACACACAACCAACTCGTTACCACTGACTGGAATCTGGTGTGAATGGAATGCATGGAAGACCGACACGACTTGCACAAATGCTGAGAATGCACTGATACTGGTTGGGAGCGCTTGCTCATTATATAGGGTCATTCCCCTCCTCCGCCTAAGTTGATAGAGGTATGATTGTGTGCAGGCTCGTACTCTATCAAAACACTATAAGAAAACTATCACAGTATAGGGTATTGAAAGTGTGCAACTCAGTGCACTATTATCATCCATAAGAACACTCTTCAGAGTATTTTTGTAGAAATAGATTTATCTCTCACTTACCTCATCCATTGCCACACTACTGGATCACGTGAGGGAAATCTTCATTGGAGTGGCACAAAAATGAGAAGGAAATCATGAACACAAATTTCAACACTTTTCACATTAGCAAACGCTGACTCAGATCCATCCCGACTTTATATGGTCGGGGCGTCAGTTTATCTATATTTTCCAGACCATAAATAAATGTAGTTATGCTTCCTGAAATCACCTTCAAGCACATATATGTCCATATTTTTATAGGAATATCAAGTGTTCCACTCAAAACCACCAAAACCTACCAATATAGCAATACAAAAATTCGATGTTCAGATATAAATTATCAGATCCAAAAGAAACTCTTTCAAACACTATCAACCGAAGGCTATCAAAACCCCATCAGGTCACTATGAGATCTCCATCAAAACACTATCAACAACCTATCAGAACGCTATCAGGCAATGGTGTATCTATCAAAAACCTACCACAAGTTATCCTGTGATAGACCAGCACTACAGGATTTTTGATAGAGACACCCCTTCATCTATTACAATTTAAATTTTACAACATTTCTACCCAATTATTCGTACTTCTCAACACTTCTTCGACCATATTATGCACATACAGATTTGAAAAATGGGAAATAATAATACATTTCACATTTTCAAACTTTTTTAAACAATATCCGCTTCCCTAATCCGCTCAAACTGTTCTCTCTTCTCAATATTAATTGTTCAGGTCCACTTGTTTTCAATGGCCATGCACTGGAGAGTTAGGCTCCCATAATTGTCCATCAAATAAGCTATATATAAATAAACTTCATTCAACAATCTGGGTTCTAACTTGAGCAACTTTGGTAGATATAATGTCCTGCTCAGATAGTTCTCTCACCTCAACATTCATTGTTCAGTTTCACTTGTTTTCGACGCCCAACCACTGGGGAGTTAGTACATCATTATTATCAATCAAATAAACAATAAATAAACTTATTTACGCTACTTATCACCTTCGAGCAGACATGTCCGTATTTCTGTAGGAATGTGAAGTGTTTCATTCCAAACCACCAAAACCCATAACCTCCTCACTGTGATATTGAATTGATTACAAAAATTTGATATTAGGATATAAATTAGCAAATCCGAAAGTTACTCTTTCAAACACTATCAACCGAAGGCTATCAAAACCCTATAAGTTCACTATGAGTTCTCCATCAGAAGACTATCAACAACCTATCAGAACACTATCAGGCAATGGCGTATCTATCAAAAACCTATCACAAATTATCCTGTGATAGACCAGCACTACAGGATTTTTGATAGAGACACCCCTTCATCTATTACACTTTAAATTTTACAACATCTCTAACCCATTTTTCGTACTTCTCAACACTTCTTCGACCATATTATGCACATACAGATTTGAAAAATGGGAAATAATAATACATTTCACATTTTCAAACTCTTTTAAACAATATCCGCTTCCCTAATCCGCTCAAACTGTTCTCTCTTCTCAATATTAATTGTTCAGGTCCACTTGTTTTCAATGGCCATGCACTGGAGAGTTAGGCTCCCATAATTGTCCATCAAATAAGCTATATATAAATAAACTTCATTCAACAATCTGGGTTCTAACTTGAGCAACTTTGGTAGATATAATGTCCTGCTCAGATAGTTCTCTCACCTCAACATTCATTGTTCAGTTTCACTTGTTTTCGACGCCCAACCACTGGGGAGTTAGTACATCATTATTATCAATCAAATAAACAATAAATAAACTTATTTACGCTACTTATCACCTTCGAGCAGACATGTCCGTATTTCTGTAGGAATGTGAAGTGTTTCATTCCAAACCACCAAAACCCATAACCTCCTCACTGTGATATTGAATTGATTACAAAAATTTGATATTAGGATATAAATTAGCAAATCCGAAAGTTACTATTTCAAACACTATCAACCGAAGACTATCAAAACCCTATCAGTTCACTATGAGTTCTCCATCAAAAGACTATCAAAAACCTATCAGAACGCTATCAGGCAATGGTGTATCTATCAAAAACCTATCATGAGTTATCTTGTTATAGACCAGCACTACAGGATTTTTGATAGAGACACCCCTTCATGCATTACAGTTTAAATTTTACAACATCTCTACCCGATTTTTCGTACTTCTCAACACTTCTTCGACCATATTATGCACATACAGATTTGAAAAATGGGAAATAATAATACATTTCACATTTTCAAACTTTTTTAAACAATATCCGCTTCCCTAATCCGCTCAAACTGTTCTCTCTTCTCAATATTAATTGTTCAGGTCCACTTGTTTTCAATGGCCATGCACTGGAGAGTTAGGCTCCCATAATTTTCCATCAAATAAGCTATATATAAATAAACTTCTTTCGACAATCTGGGTTCCAACTTGAGCAACTTTGGTAGATAATGTCCTGCTCAGATAGTTCTCTCACCTCAACATTCATTGCTCAGTTTCACTTGTTTCCGACGCCCTACCACTGGGGAGTTAGTACATCATTATTATCAATCAAATAAACAATAAATAAACTTATTTACGCTACTTATCACCTTCGAGCAGATATGTCCGTATTTCTGTAGGAATATGAAGTGTTTCATTCCAAACCACCAAAACCCAAAACCTCCTCACTGTGATATTGAATTGATTGCAAAAATTTGATATTAGGATATAAATTAGCAAATCCGAAAGATACTCTTTCAAACACTATCAACCAAAGGCTATCAAAACCCTATAAGTTCACTATGAGTTCTCCATCAAAAGACTATCAACAACCTATCAGAACACTATCAGGCAATGGCGTATCTATCAAAAACCTATCACAAGTAATCCTGTGATAGACCAGCACTACAGGATTTTTTATAGAGGCACCCCTTTTTATAATGAATTTTAAATTTTACATACCTCCACCCTGTTTGTCATACTTTAACGCTTTCTCAACCAAGTTATGGACATACAGATTGGTTTCAACTTTCTTTAATCTTTCGGGATTGTTAGGGGTAGGACTGGTTCCAAACCATTGAAATGTTCCTAAACCTTCATTTGATGATACCTGGAGTGCAAAACTTATATTCGGATATAAATTTGCAAATCCGAAAGAAACTCTTTCTAACACTATCAAGCGAGGGGTATCAAAACCCTATCAGTTCACTATGAGTTCTCCATCAAAACACTATCAACAACCTATCAGAACGCTACCAGCCAATGGCATATCTATCTGAAACCTACCACAAGTTATCCTGTGATAGACCAGCACTACAGGATTTTTGATAGAGACATCCCTTCATATTATAAAATTTAAATTTTACAAACCTCTACTCTGTTTTTCATACTTTCATGCTTTCTCGACCAGATTATAGACAGACAAACTGGTTTCAACTGACTTCTCTCAACTGGCTAGGATTGGTTCCAAACCATTGAAATGTACCTAAACCTTCATGTGATGATACCTTGAGTACGAAATTTGATATTCGGATATAAATTACCAAATATGAACTATACTCTTTCAAACACTATCAACCAAAGGCTATCAAAGCCCTATGAGTTCACTATGAGTGCTCCATCAAACAACTATCAACAACCTATCAGAACACTATCAGCCAATTGCGTATCTAACAATAACCTATCACACCTAATGCTGTGATAGACACATATCATTCTATAAATTAAAGTTCGTGCCTATCAAAAACCTATACCATTACTATCACAGGTTTCGGTATTTGAAAATGTCAAATTGGCTTTTTGTACGTATGTACGTACCCATTTTTAATTGTTGAGGAGTATTCGACTCATCATTCCAATGATGGAATCCGACGACTTCCTAAGAATGGGCTTTGCAGATATTACAGGTGGTACCTCAGGTACTGCGGCATTCCCCTGCATAGTCAGCTGAATAACTGCTGTCCAGTGCAGGAAGGTATTAGTCCAGAAGGAGACCTATCCTTTATCTGCTAATCTGATTTTGGGCAAAAGCATTGTAATAGCATTTTTATAGTGTTACAATATATCGTACCTACCTACCAAAACTGCATCCTGTGAATGCATACAGGCTGTGCAATGTGCAGTGAAAGGAATAATGTAGTCCCTGTTTTCATTGGATAGAATCATATACGTTATAGTGTTCTCATGGTTGTCTGACAAGCTGACAGAACACTGACGCACTCTTCTCTGCAACATTTATAGCATGAAGGCTGTTGATTTTCATCAAACGGAATAGTTCTATATTCTCCACTGAAGACAATGTTTTAAAAAGGCTGATCTTTTAATAGGATGAAGTATTCCCATCTATAATTTTCGAATGGCGATAGTGTTTTCATGGTATGTATGACCATCATTTTGGTAGTTCGAAATATTTCCATCTATCATCTTCCAATAGAGATAGTGTTTTCATGGTATCAGAGCTGATCATTTGATAGTATGAAATATTTTCATCTATCATTCTCATCTAATGATAGCGTTTTGATAGTAACCATGTTGAGCTTTTAATAGAAGTGAAAAATGCCATCTACCATACTCATCCAATGATAGCCTTTTGATAGAACTGTATCTATAAAAACGCTATTACAACGCTATCATTACCCTATAAGAACACTATCTCCTTCTTCACTAGTCTCAAAAAAAAAATCCCCCCCCCCCCCCCATTGGAGGAGTAGGGATTTTTACAGTGCCACATTTATAGCATGAAGGCTGTTGATTTCATCAAATGGAATATTTCTATCATCCTTCACTGAAGGTAATGTTCTAAAAAGGCTGATCATTTAATAGGGTGAAATGTTCCTATCTATATTTTCCAATGATAGATGATTTCTATGATTTTCCAATCATTTTGATAGTTTGGTATATTCCTATCTATCGTCTTCCAACTAGGGTAGTGTTTTCATGGTATCAAAGCTGATCACTGTGAAATATTTTCATCTATCATTCTCATCTAATGATAGCGTATGTTGAGCTTTTGATAGAGGTGAAAAATTCCATCTATCACACTCATCCAGTGATAGGTAGCCTTTTCATAGTAACCAGGTAGAGATTTTGATAGATATGAAAAATTCCCTCTATCATTCTCATCCTACGATAGCCTTTTGATAGTAACCAGGTTGAGCTTCTGATAGAGGTGAAAAATTTTATCTATCATTCTCACCCAATGATAGCCTTTCGATAGTTCTTCAGAAAGAGATGAAAAATGCTATCTATCACTCTCATTGCATGATAGTTTTTCGATGGTGTATTTGCCGCATTTTTGATAAAGATGAAAAGTGCTGTCTATCATTCTTTATGAGTGAAAGATTTTTGATAGTGAACAGGCCGCATTCTTGAGAGACGTGAAAGATGCTATCTATCATTCTCATCATGTGATAGTCTTTTGATAGTGATCAGGCCGCAATTTTGATAGAGTTTTTTCTTTCACTCTTTCACTGCCACATTTTGATAGGTTTCTGATAGGTCAGATATATCGGATTGATAGGTATCTGATAGAATGGGATGTCAACCACTATCACTTAAGGATGTTTCATCCATGTTGATAGACTTTTGATAGCATGCAAAACCAAGTGATAGGTTCCCGATAGATGAGTTTTGTCATGTGATAGTTATCTGATAGGTGCCTCATAGTTGTCTGATAGTGTGCCACTTGAGGGCAAACTGGGCCACGGAGGAGGAACCCTTTGATAGGGAACTGATAGGAAACCGATAGTGGGTATGTTCATCTATCACTGAGATAGTGTGCAGTGATAGTGTATTTTTCTCAGTGTACATTAGTAAAAATACATAGTAAAATACATTAGGAATTAGGTATAGAGGCTTTTTGTAAAAAATTGAGTATGTAATTCACTCGCCAAGGTGAACGCCTGCTCAGTCGATTCAAACTGGCAGATAAAGAATTTTCCTCAATAGACAGTTGCGTCAGCGGCAACTTGGTTTCAACTGACTACGACGTGAAACCGATGTTCCCTATAGCAGCTGAACATTACTATTACACATTGGTTGATTAACGTAACAAATAAGTCTAACTGAGTGAAATGTATACACTGATTTTTAACCGTGGTGGGGGCCGTGGCTCGCGTCTAACGTATGCGGTTTTCCTACTTTAATATGCTCGAAAGGACCAGTGGTTTTCTCTAAAATACGCGATAGTATATCGCCTATTGTACTGTCTGCACTATTAGGAGTTTCAACCGTACAATGCTTCAGGCTAAGTTGGAGTTTCGACTGATGCCGGAAGTGAACCACTAAGGGTGCTTTGTCCTTCAAACGCAACACATTTTCGCGCTGATGGTTGGGAAACTCAATATTTTGGTGTCATTTTTGGTCATGAGCCCACCCAAATCGAATCTACAAACCTCCATTTTTTTCCCTTCTCGCTTTTTGGAGTTTTTCACTTGATATAGGTACTATAATAAATGTCAACGAAATTCATTCGATTCCTCCTCCATTTACATAGGTATTGAAATCTTACTGTTGGGTAGGTAATGCATTACCGAGGACGGCCAACGGAGAGTTGTACATATTACTCCAACTGCAGTTACACCAGTTTTTCAAGTTTCTTGCACCTTAACGGGATCAATTACAAAAAGAAGACCATTGAAATATGGTGAAAATGGCAGTCTGAGTACAGAAAATTATATTTAACCCACCCGCTCACCACTAACAGAACATCTACCCAAACTCGAACAGACGCCCAAGTATTATAGGCTAACAACAAACAACAAATGTTGCAGGAGACACCACGAATTTTCTTGGTATTTTCACAGATACTAAAAACAACAAACTCGGTTTCATAAAAGCATGCGTGATTTGAATCACTGATAACTGGGCTACAGTTATGTCGTTTGATTCACGCTCATGCAGGTTTCTAGCTGCAATCTATAAAATGACTAGTCATTCAATGCAATGAATAGTCATGAACAGCCTATCATTCTATACGATGAATAGTCATGAAAAGCCTGTCATTATATACAGTGACTAGTCATGAGCAGCCTTTCATTCTATACAATGACTACTCATGAACTGCCACCCATTCTATACAATGACTAGTCATGAACAGCCTGTCATTCTATACAGTGACTAGGCATGAACAGCCTGTCATTCTATACATCGACTAGTCATGAACAGCCTGTCATTCTACATGATGAATAGTCATGAACAGTCTCTCATTCTATACAAAGACTAGTCATGAACAGCCAGTCATTCTATACACTGACTAGTAATGGACCGCCTGTCATTCTATTCAGCGATTTGGCATTAACAGCCTGTCATTCTATACTACGACTAGTCATGGACAGCCCGTCATTATATACAATGACTGGCCATGAACAGCCTGTCATTCTATACAATGAGTGGTCATGAACAGCCTGTCATTCTATACAATGACTAGTCATGAACAGTCTCTCATTCTATACAAAGACTAGTCATGAACAGCCAGTCATTCTATACACTGACTAGTAATGGGCCGCCTGTCATTCCATAAAGTGACTAGTCATGAACAGCCAGTCATTCTATACAATGACTAGTCATGAATAGCCACTCATTCTATACAGTGACTAGGCATGAACAGCCTGTCATTCTATACAGTGACTAGGCATGAACAGTCTGTCATTCCATACAATGACTAGTAATTTATAAAACCTCAGAGACCAAATTTTCTTATAGCCCAGTCCCGCATGTCCCAATTTTGTAACATTTCAAGTATGTCAAACTATTATTTGTTATGTCTATGGCGACCTGGGGTTCGTAAGGGACCTAGGTGAATTATTGGGAAAATGTTAAGATTTAAAAAAAAATTTTTTGATTTGATTTATTATGACTATGACCTTGAGTTTCGGAAATGTGAAAAAAAAGTCTACCCGGCCCTCCTCAAAATTTGATGGATTCCGTTTCAAGGAACGTAGAATCCAAAAATTGAACAAATAATGGCTGTCCATACGCCGTTCCGCCGTACTTCGCACGTTCCTTAATTAACATGAACCAAAATTAATGAAATTTGGTTTTTAGGTCCCATTTGGGGTCTAGTTGGTCCGTGAAGCTCGGCGTTACTGTCTCATCTCTAAGGGGCGAAAAATAGGAGTTGAAATTTTCGGACTGCCGTTCCTATCTACATTTGACGTTTTCAAATTTATTTCGAAGTTGAGGATTTACGTACGTCCGGCCGTTCGTTCAGAGTAAGGCCCTGGAGTTTGGCTTCGTTAACATGAGTGCTAATCGTACGATATCTATATCTATATCTACATCTCGCCCAGATATCATTGCAAGGTAACACCTGACTATAATCACGCATATGGCTGTATAAAATCGAGATGGTGTTTCCTTAATATTTTTTCATTTGAAAAATGACGGTTATTTTGACTTCTTGGTTAACGGTTTCACGTTATGCTTCATGAGTAACAACAAATAATTAATTATAGAATTCTTAAACCCACCGCACGTTTATGAAACCATGATTATTGCCTGGCCGGCTCCAGCACTATTAACCAAATTAAACAGTGATCTATGCATGTGGGACATCTTTACGCATAAATAATGAACCTTTGTGTAACCTTGCAAATGAACCTTTGCATCGTTTTCAGAGGGAAAAGGTTGAAAAATTACACCAAACCATAAAACCACTCGTATAATTATATTTTCAACTTCACTCAAATTAGGTATCACGCACTTTTTGTGTGTCAAGTTAAGGAAGGAAAGTGCTTTTGGATTGAAGTAATGTAATAATGTGAACCTACTTTCAGAATTTGAAAGTAGGTACAGTGACAAAAAATAAATTAGCTGCAATGGAACGAAAAAAAAAAATCGTAAAAGCGTAAGACAACCCCGTTGTTGGGGGTCCCCGCCACGGTCCCTCGAACACACCTTGGCAGGTGCAAACGGAGTCGTTGTGTGTCATTAGTGTCATTACCTTCGCCAACACGCCTCAGGAAACGAACGTGCCGAACTCGACGTCAATGTCAATGTCTCGTCGCCGTGAGGAAAACTGGAACAAGAAGTAATTAGTCGCGGATACGTTACTAAGCTTAAATACACGGGAGGCCTCTCATTCAAAACTCGCGGATCCGCTGACCAGGAGCCTCCGGGTATGCCCACAAAAAAGTACCGAAGTCTACGAAATTCAACGAAAATGAAATCCAACAAAAGAGTTTATAAACCCGAAATCCAGAATTTTTCCTACTGGCGTCATTAGTGGCACCTGTAGTTGTAAAAACGTCGACGGCCATTGTCAGATGATTGCTGTGAATTGAATTTGATACTGAATAATATTTCCAATATTCCCTTATTTTACTTCATTGAATACTGGTAGAGCTGAATGTGGGTATTGAATAATGCTGATTGTACTTTTTGAGTAAAAGATAGAAACTTTCCCTACAGCCCTCGGGCACGTGGGTACATTCAGAGCACTCTAACGGACCGCCCATTCATCGGGGAAACTCCGAATGGCTGTAATGAAACAATGGGGCTGCGAAATGTAACTAACTACTAATTTAGAGTATCGGAGCTACATTTTAAGGGTGTGGTAATTTTACAAATAACGCCACAACGTTTGTCACTATCACAGGTGCAAAAATAAGGATAATGTATGTTCGGTATTGTCCGCAGTTTCCAGTGTACCAAGTAGAATGTAAACTTCAGGTACGTAATAACAATAAATTGTTTCCAACCACATTTCGCTATACCTATACCTGCGAAGTATTAAACGTGAGACCCACTAAGAAAAAACATTTATAATGTTATGAAATAATAAGTACAAGAATTTATCAAACTTGAGGCATGATCCATGAAACAAATGTACAATTCTACAAGTAGATACAAGCGCTTTCGAATATACACCCAGGTGTTTAACCAAACGAATGTGAATATGTACCTACAAGAATAAAAAAGTTACAACGTATCAGATATTCTATTAAAAGTGTTGTCCTGGCGATTAATATTATCACCTAGCTGTTATCAAAAATGTATTTTCATTGTTCTCCCTGTCCCCCCGAACCCAAAAATGAGATGCAAATCCTACAGTATGACCGAATGGTTGAATTTAGGAAAGACTGTACTCACTACTTGGCACTACGATTTTTTGCTTTTCGTGGTTTGTCAAAGGTTTTGTTTACATCCCTTCTAAATAATTTAATAATAATAATAAATACTAATAATAATAACTAATAATAATAATAATAATAATAATAATAATAATAATAATAATAATAATAATAATAATAATAAATATTAATAATAATAATTAATAATAATAATAATAATAATAATAATTTTTTTTGTGGGTTTAGGTGAAATGCTTCATGCACTGAAAATGAGGTCGGGCATCCTCATCCTTTGTGTCGGACTCTTCACGTGTGGCCTACCGACTAAAACACCCTTTCCCGCTTCTTTCGGTACTGTCCCGGAACTTCCTTTTGGTATTACTTCGGGACAGTCCTTTTCTATCCTTTAAAGGTATCTCCTGGTCTTATCCGCCCCCTTCACTGCCTTGGTTGGCTCCTTTCTCCCTCCCATTCCCGATTTCTTTCCTTCTCCTTGAGCACTGTAGTGACGTACGTGCTGACAGCTCTCCAGTGCTCGCTCGACTGAATCATCTTGGGGACGACCGATTCGGGACTGAACTCACCTCTTTCTTCTATCACCTGCCGTCTGAGGTGCTCCCAGTGAGGACATACAAAGAAGGCATGCCTTACGTCTTCGTCCTCCAACTGGCAATATACGCATCTTACCTCGGTTGTTTTCCCTATCTTCTTCAGAAACGAACGGTAGTA
The DNA here is from genome assembly GCA_954871275.1 of Leptopterna dolabrata. Lineage (NCBI taxonomy): Eukaryota > Metazoa > Arthropoda > Insecta > Hemiptera > Miridae > Leptopterna > Leptopterna dolabrata. The sequence goes on along the minus strand of OX940974.1, from coordinate 107,003,196 downwards.
ACCGTGCCCCGTCAGAAATTGCGTTAGGTAATAGCCTACATCTCCGTGATTCCTCTCGATCCATTGACCTACATTGCCAATAAGAGTAGCCGTCCATCTTCCTTTGGTTTCCTGGTCCCACCTCCTCTGCCAATCACGTAGCGTTCCTTCGCGTTCCTCCTTTCTCGTTGACTATGGTGTACTCTCGCCCTTCCGACGAAATATTCGCTGACGTTCATCGGCCAATATATCTATCGGGATGACACCGGCAATGACTTGGGCAGCAGCACCCGACACCGTCCTATATGCACTGCAGATCCGTAGCGCTCCTCTTCTCTGCACTGCCTCCATTCTCTTTCTATATTTTTGGACACGGAGTGCCTCGGCCCACACTTCGGCTCCATAGAGCATGATGGCATCCGCAGTTCGCATCAGGAGTTTCCTTTTTGCTGCAGATGGTCCTCCAATATTAGCCATCAGCCTACTCAAGCTTGTAACTACTTTTGCAGCCTTGTCCGCCGCTTTGCAAATATGGTTCCAGAAAGTGAGCTTCCTGTCCAGCATGACTCCCAGATACCTTACTGCTTCTGTTGCTACGATGGGCTGGTCTCCAAGTTGCATTGTCACGCTTCTGTCTATTCGTTTTGTAGTAAGGAGTACAATTTCTGTCTTTTGGACAGCCAGCAACAGGGATCGGGACTCCATCCATTCCATAATCCTCCTCATTGCTTGGTTCAGCTTGAACTGAAGGAACTCTATTGTGCGTGCGATTATCACGATGACAACGCCGTCCGCATATCCCACCAGAAACACATCCTCCGGCATTGCAATGCGCAGGATCCCATCATAATTGATGTTCCACAGGTCCGCCCCCAGTACCGAGCCTTGAGCCGCTCCTGAGGTGATCCTCTTCCTGCGTTTTCCATCACGTGTATGGAATGTGACCCACTGCTCTCACAGATAGTCCTGTAACACTCTGTAGAGGTACCCCGGTATTCGGAAGTCATCTTTAAGGGCTTTCAATATATCTCGCCACCTAATAATAATAATAATAATAATAATAATAATAATAATAATAATAATAATAATGCTGGAGTACAGGACGTGTGTCATATTTGTCGAGCCACTGGTGAGACAATAGATCACGTCCTGGCGGGTTGCCCGGCCCTAGCTCCTACCAAGTACCTGTATAGGCACAACATGGTGGCGCATATAGAGCTGGCCTTAAAGCACACACTCGTTCAGGACAGGACGCGCTACTTCCAGTATGAGCCAGTCAGGTACTTGGAGAATGAAAATTACAAGATGTATTGGGACAAGGAGCTACCGACCGATCTGCCAACCACCGCGCGCCGGCCTGATATTTTCCTTGTGAACAAGGCGGAGGGAACGACCTACCTAATTGACATCTCTGTACCTCTCACATCAAACCTCGAAGCCAAGCACAGGGAGAAGGTAAATAAGTACTTATCCCTTGCTAACGAGATAAGGACGATGTGGGAGCAGGAGGTGGCACGGATCGTTCCCGTGGTCTTGTCTGCCACCGGGGTGATACCCAAGAAACTCCATGAAAGTTTGAGGATTCTTGGGTTGCCCGGTGGACTTTACGAGGACATGCAGAAGGCCGTGCTGATTGCTTCGTGTAGCCTGGTGAGGGAGTTTTTGGGGGAGGCTATTATGCCCGACCACTGAGCCCTCCACATGCACTTGTGGGTGGGAATAGGCTCTTGGGCCCCCCACTCGCGTCACCCCGTGGCACTTTTTACCCCCCACGGGTGATGACCACCAAATAATAATAATAATAATAATAACTATATGGACTACATGGACCAGAGAAATGAATGAGTTCCTTGTCCGGGTGTACTTCGAGATCACTGATGGAGGAGCTGAGACTGGCGGACATCGACAAGAACTGCATGAAAGATTTGTCTGCCAGTACCCCCAGTACTCGCATCTCACCAGGCAAGTTGTGTCGGGGCAGCTGCATGCGGTGATGACAAAGCGGAGACTCAGTAGCCGAACAGTAGACAGGATTCGGCAGGAAGTGCTGGAAGCACCTGAGTCTCCGGACGAAGCAGAGCAGGCCACTGGGGCACAGGGCGGTGATGAGGGCAGTGATGGGGGCGAACAGCCTGAGGGTCCGTCGGCAGAACCACCAGCCGACCCCACTCCTGTTGAGGGGGTGGGAGTGGATGAGGCCTACCCCCCGGAATGGGAGCTTGCTTTTGGTCAGGCTCTTGCTGAGTTCCGGGGGATGGCTCTTGAGTTTCGCCCAGTCCTTCCTTGTTGGAGGACTAGTGGCGAGACAGCCCAGATCCTTGGCTGTGTGGATGCCCTGATTGGGGAGCGGCTGAGTGATGGTGTGGGCCTGCGGGAAATCTCTGATCTCCTGTTCTGTGGGGCGGTCACTGTGGCCCGTCTCCACGGAGAGCAGGTCCCACCTGTTGGCAGACTGCCCTGTCAGGGAGGGCGTGGTTCCACAGAGCCGCCATGGCTTCGCAGGTTAGATGCAAAAATTAAGGACCTGCGAGCTAATATTGCGCGGCTTAGCCAGCATGTTGTGGGTTGCCGAGGTCGGAGGCTTGACCGAAGGATCTTGGCAGTCACCCGTCGATATGCTGGGGTGGGTACAACCACGCCTGCGGAGCTCATAGATCACTTGAAGATCATATTAGCCGCCTTGCGGAAGCGTGCTCAGCGCTACCATAAGAACTATCGGCGCTCCCGCGACAACCGGCTGTTTGCTCGTAGCGAAAAGGGTTTCTACTGTTCCCTTCATCAGGGGGATACGGTCGTCACCAATCCGCCCAGCCCTGGAGGGCTGAGGGACTACTGGGCTGGAATCTGGTCCGCCCCAGTGTCCTATAACGAGCAGGCAGCCTGGATTCGTGCGGAGAGTGATTCTATGAGGAACTGCCCATCATCCATGGTCCCCATCGAAATCACTGCTGAGGACGTGTCGCAGGCCATTGCCGATCTTGCCAGCTGGAGGGCACCTGGACCGAGTAAGCTGCAAAACTTCTGGCTCAAAAAGTTCAAGTCTGCCCATGCTGCTCTTGCGGGGGCTTTCTTGGAGGCCATAAGGCGGCCATCGGAGTTCCCTGAGGAGTTCTGTATGGGCCTGACGCAGCTTATCTCGAAGGGGAGCCCTACCACAGACCCGGCCAGTTTTCGGCTGATCACCTGTCTGTCGGTGGAATACAAGCTCCTTACAGCTGTACTTTGCAGAAAGCTCAGCGACCACCTTGAGCTTCACTGCATCCTTGCCGATGAGCAGAAAGGATGTGTTCGGGGCTCTATGGGCTGTAAGGAGCAGCTTACCATTGACGGGGTGGTGATGGGTCTCGCGAGGCGAAGGCACTTGGACCTCTACACGTCCTACATCGACTATGCCAAGGCGTTTGACAGTGTGCCTCACTCATGGATCTTGAGGGTGCTGGAAATGTACAAAGTTGACAAGCATCTTGTCAGCCTGCTCTTCAGCGTCAGCAATTGGCGTACTCGGCTCCAGCTTCGTACTTCTTCTGGGTTAATGGATGCGGGGGAGATAAGGGTGATGCGTGGCATATTTCAGGGGGACTCTTTGAGCGCCCTGCTGTTCTGTGTTGCGCTGAACCCCCTTTCCCGTAGCCTCCAGAGGAGTCAAGTGGGCTGGAAGCTGAAGTACTTCCAAGGTGGACGAGACCGTCTCACAATAGTTAGCCACTTGCTCTATATGGATGATCTGAAGCTGTTTGCCTCTACCAGGCGTCAGTTGGATTACCTTCTGCGTCTGACTGAGGAGTTTAGTACAGACATCCATATGAGGTTTGGAGTCGATAAATGCAGGCTGAGCACCCTCAAGCATGGCCAGTTTGCGGAGGTTGAGCCATTTTTGCTTCGATCATCCGCCTCCTCAATCGATTCCCTGGAGGAGGGTCAGTGTTACAAGTACTTAGGGTACGCAGAGGCTGCTGGCCTTGACCATGGTTCCATCAAGCGGACTCTGACTGAGAGGTTTCGCTCGAGACTTCGGGCACTTCTCAAGTCAGGTCTCATCTCCCGCAACATGGTCAGGGCCATTCACATCTATACAGCCTCCCTGCTGACATACTCATTTGGGGTTGTGAAGTGGCGCGACTCGGAGCTTGCTTCCCTGGACCGCCTAGTCAGGACTCAATCGACTGCCTTCCGGGCTCATCACCCCAAGTCGGCAGTTGAGAGAGTTACGCTTCCAAGCAGTGTTGGGGGTCGGGGATTCCCTGACATCTCCAACCTCTGCTATCGGCAGGCGGGCGGGCTTCGGGAGTACTTTCTTGGTCTCGTTACCGTCAGCGCCATTGCAAACGCAGTTTGCCAGGTGGACGAGGGCATTACCCCCCTCAGTCTGTGCGTGCCCAATGCTGACCCTCTTGGGAAAGTGGTTGAGGATGTGGCCAAAGGTGAGGCCTGGGGAGCGAAGGAGCTGCATGGGCCATTCCGCTCACAGCTCCTGTCCCCCACTGTCGACAGCTCTGCCTCTTGCAGATGGTTGGTGACTGGTTCCCTGTATGTCGAAACTGAAGGGTTCATGATCACCATACAGGACCAGGTCGTGGCGACCCGCAATTACCGAAAGTATATCATCCGGCAAGCTGGAGTACAGGACGCGTGTCGCATTTGTCGAGCCACTGGTGAGACAATAGATCACGTCCTGGCGGGTTGCCCGGCCCTTGCTCCCACCAAGTACCTGTATAGGCACAACATGGTGGCGCGTATAGTCCATCAAGAGCTGGCCTTAAAGCATGCTCTCGTTCAGGACAGGACGCGCTACTTCCAGTATGAGCCAGTCAGGTACTTGGAGAATGAAAATTACAAGATGTATTGGGACAAGGAGCTACCGACCGATCTGCCAATCACCGCTCGCCGGCCTGATATTGTCCTTGTAAACAAGGCGGAGGGAACGACCTACCTAATTGACATCTCTGTACCTCTCACATCAAACCTCGACGCCAAGCACAGGGAGAAGGTAAATAAGTATTTATCCCTTGCTAACGAGATAAGGACGATGTGGGAGCAGGAGGTGGTACGGATCGTTCCCGTGGTCTTGTCTGCCACCGGGGTGATACCCAAGAAACTCCATGAAAGTTTGAGGATTCTTGGGTTGCCCGGTGGACTTTACGAGGACATGCAGAAGGCCGTGCTGATTGCTTCGTGTAGCATGGTGAGGGAGTTTTTGGGGGAGGCTATTATGCACGACCGCTGAGCCCTCCACATGCACTTGCGGGTGGGAATAGGCTCTTGGGCCCCCCACTCGCGTCACCCCGTGGCACTTTTTACCCCCCACGGGTGATTACCACCAAATAATAATAATAATAATAATAATCATCATCATCATCATCATAATTAATATAACAATTAATAATAATGATTAATAATAATACTTAATAAAAAATTAATGATAATAATAATTAATAGGTACTAATAATTAATAATTAATACTTACTCATTCTAAATAGTAATAGATCAAGGCGTTTTGAGGGGACTATTTTATGTGTTGTTTGACGTAGATTACGAAAAAAACTTCAGTCCGTTCAAACTTTTCCTTATATCTCAAACCGACATTTTTTGGTAAAAATTGCCCCATTTTGGCCAAAATAATTATTACATACACTTTTGACCAAAGATATGGATTTACCACCTCACAGTGAGTAAGATGACATTATTCTAAAGCCCTTTTATTGCTGACAGTGAATCGATGAGTAGTAAAGTGGTATCAGAAATCTTCCATCAAACATCGAGGGAAATTTACACGATTCCGTGTGGGATTTGAGTGAGAACAAAAAGTTGCTAAACGAAAAAAAAAGAAAAAACTCGGCGCTTTGCGCCTCGGCGGGGGGCTTCGCTCCACTGCATCCCCCCCCCCCCCCCTCCCACTGATGTTGATATTTAGAGACTGCGCCTAAAATGATAAAAACATGAACATCATGCTTCAGCCTGTTAGTTTTTTCTGAACGCGAAATATCGATTGGGGAACGCTATATGTCGTATGCAGAACGTTAAATCATCAACCGGAGAACGCGAATTATCGATTGGCGAACGCTAAATGTCGTTTGGAGAACGCTATATCACTACTCATGGGGGATCATGCATTGATTCGGTCTTCACCAAGATACAACCTCAACCTGGTTCGTGTATGGAAAAACTTCATATGATCCACGAAGCATATAAAATGCTCTCACTACGGGTCTCTGCAGGAGACATTTAAGCTGCTGCAGCATTCACCTCACTACAAATGATATTACCCATTTCAGTTTTCCATATAATGCATTATTCATGTGTGACGAAGAGTAAACGTTGTTAGATAATGCGGTACCAAAAAACTATCCAGCGCGGCGCGTTCCGTTCCCGATGAAGCGAAGGGTGGAACAGGAAATAAAAAGACTGGTGCGAGAAGGGATACTGGAGGAAGCAGATCCAACGGAGACACCCATTGAGTGGGCAACGCCTACCGTGAATGTAGAGAAACCAAATGGGGACATCAGGATATGTGGTGATTTTAGGGTGACGTTGAACCCCAACATTATATTGGAGACCATACTACTACCCACATTTGAAGAACTAACGGCAAAACTGGCAGGAGGAGAAGAATATTCAATAATTGACCTGCGAGACGCTTACTTGCAAATGGAGGTTCAGGAGGATCATCGGAAATATCTGGTGAGAGCTACGCATCAGGGGTATTTCAGATATCGGCGCCTACCATTTGGAGTCTCAGCGAGTCCTGGCATTTACCAACGGTTCATGGAGAGAGTGTTGAGAGGGATACCCAATGTAGGAGTTTTGTTGGATGACATCATAGTCACGGGAAAAGACAGAAAAGAACATCTGAAGAATCTGCAAGAGGTTTTGGGAAGAATGAAAGAAAAGGGGCTGCGGGCTAAACGGGAAAAATGCAAGTTTTTTCAGAAGTCAGTAAAATATTTGGGGCATTTTATTGATCAACAAGGCATCCACCCGACTCCAGACAAAGTTGAGGCTATTAAAAATGCACCAGCACCGACGAATGTCAAACAGCTCAGATCGTTTTTAGGAGCTATAAACTACTACGAGAAGTTTATTCCGAAGCTACATGCCATGTGCTCCCAGCTCCACAGGTTGACTGGGTCGAGGATTCGATGGGCATGGACGGAGGTAGAAGAAGGAATTTTTCTGAAAGTCAAAAATGTCCTCTCATCGACGGATACAGTTGTTCCGTACGACGAGTCGAAACCACTGGTATTAGTCTGCGACGCATCAGAGGACGGCCTGGGATGTGTTTTAATGCATAGGTATCCGGGTGGTCTCGAAAAACCGGTAGCCTTTGCAAGCAGGACGTTGTCGGAAACGGAAAAACGGTATGCGAACATTGACAGGGAAGCACTGGCAATCCTATTTGGAGTAAGGAAATTTCACCAATATGTTTATGGACGGGAATTCACAATAGCCACGGATCACAAGCCACTGCAAAGAATTTTCGGAAGTTCTCGAGATCTGCCCAAAGTGGTGAATAACCGTTTGGTGAGGTGGGCTCTTGAATTGAACCGGTACCACTATGTTATTGAGTATAGAAGGGGGGAAGAAAACGTATGCGCTGACTCTTTATCCAGGTTACCAGTTAGGAGCGATACAGAACCCACTGAAATTAAATTTCTAAATTTGGACAAATTAAAAACCGTCATGTCTTTGGAACGATTGAAGAAAGAAAGCAAATTGGACAAGGAGTTTGAAACCGTGAAACAATACGTCAAACATCAATCATGGCCTGAAAAATTCCCAGAAAATTTGAAAGCATACAAGGCAAGAAAAGGAGAACTGGAAGTCGAAGATGATGTCCTGCTATGGTTTGGAAGAGTGGTTGTTCCTATTAAGATGAGAAGTGATGTTTTGAAAGTATTGCACTGTGGACACCCAGGAATAGCTTCGATGAGAGCCATTGCTCGATATTACGTATGGTGGCCGCAGATTGACCAAGACGTTGAGAGGTACGTGAAAGGGTGCGTGGCTTGTCAAGAAAATAGGGATAACGTGGAAGAAGTACCGTTATACCCTTGGAATGTTCCAGAAAAGACTTGGGAACGGGTACATTTGGATTTGGCTGGGCCAATTGATGGTGTTACATGGCTAGTGGGGATTGATGCGTTCTCGAAGTGGGCAGAGGTGGAAGGGCTCAAAACAACCACTTCAAAAGTCCTTATACAGCGGCTGCGAACATGGTTTAGCAGGTACGGCATCCCAACTGAAATAGTTACGGATAACGGACCCCAGTTCGTGTCAGAAGAATTTGAAAGATTTCTCAGGCGGAATTCAATTCACCACATAAGAACCACACCATATCACCCAAAAAGCAATGGGCTTGTGGAGCGTCTCATCCGAACACTAAAAGGGAGATACAAGGCAACAAAACGGGATATGGGGGATCCAATATTAGCTCTGCAGAACGTGCTGTTCAGTTATAGGAACGCCCCACAGAAGACAACGGGTAGGGCACCCGCTGAATTGTTCTATGGAAGGCGGCTACCAACAATACTAGACAACATTAAACCAAATTTACGCAAACAGATGGAAAAAAAACTTTGGAAACAACAAGTAGGAGAAAACAACGAGAACAGGAGCCATAGGGATTTTGACGAGGGAGGAGAAGTATGGGTCAAAAATGAACGCGACCAGGGATGGTCAGCTGGGACCATCAAGAAGAAGAATGGACCCTACTCCTACGAAGTATTGACAGGGGGAATTCTGAAGCGGAAACACGCCGATCAGCTAAGGCATCGAGCAACAGCCAATACAGAAGGAGGGGAAAAGTGTAGGATTCAGAAATAATTATTATGATTACACATGTGTGTTGTTAGTAGCAAGGCTACAATATTAGGAATAAAAGTCAGTTTCGTGTTTGATTTCAATGGTGTTGTTCTTAATTCATCACCCAGCACTCCAAAAGAGGCTCCCTATCAAATTTCACCTTCGCAGGATGAGGGGGAGAGAAATTAGCCTAAGAGCTCACTCAGCTGATCGGGGAGGAACGCCATCTTGTCATACGTACCGAGCAGTCCTAAGGAGGCTACCTGTCAAATTTCAGCTCCGTAGGATGAGGGGGAGGGAAATTAGCTTCAGAGCTCACTCAGCTGATAGGGGAGGGACCCTATCTTGTCATTTGTACCCAACACTCAGAAGAAAACTCCCTATGAAATTTCAGCTCCGTAGGATGAGGGGGAGAGAAATTAGCCTAAGGAAAAGAAAGAAAAACGGAGTTATTGAAAAATAGTCTATTTCCACTAATACACGAAAAACGCAAAAAACACTGTTATACCGGTTTCGGTGATCAAACCATCGTCAGTAACACACAATAACTATTTTTCAATAACTCCGTTTTTCTTTGAAATGGGTTTCCACGATTTCGTCGCGAGTGATTTAGTTCGTGTTAGCCTAAGGGCTCACTCAGCTGATCGGGGAGGGACGCCATCTTGTCATTCGTACCCAGCAGTCCTAAGGAGCCTACCTGTCAAATTTCAGCTTCGAAGGATGAGGGGGAGAGAAATTAGCCTAAGGGCTCACTTAGCTGATCGGGGAGGGATCCCATTTTGTAATTTGTACCCAGCAGTCCTAAGGAGGCTCTCTGTCAAATTTCAGCTTCGTAGGATGAGGGGAAGGGAAATTAGCTTCAGAGCTCACTCAGCTGATTGGGGAGGGACCCTATCTTGTCATTTGTACCCAACACTCAGAAGAAAGCTCCCTATGAAATTTCAGCTCCGTAGGATGAGGGGGAGAGAAATTATCCTAAGGGCTCACTCAGCTGATCGGGGAGGGACGCCATCTTGTCGTTCGTACCCAGCAGTCCTAAGGAGGCTACCCGTCAAATTTCAGCTTCGAAGGATGAGGGGGAGAGAAATTAGCCTAAGGGCTCACTCAGCTGATCGGGGAGGGACCCCATTCTGTCATTTGCACCCAGCAGTCCTAAGAAAGCTCTCTATAAAATTTCAGCTCCGAAGGATGAGGGGGAGAGAAATTAGCCTAAGGGCTCACTCAGCTGATCGGGGAGGGACCCCATTTTGTAATTAGTACCCAACAGTCCTAAGGAGGCTCCCTCTCAAATGTCAGCATCGTAGAAAGAGGGGGAGAGAAAAGAAAGCTAGCTATTAATTTCACGAGCAATGGATGTTTATCGGTATCGCGCTACTTTCGTTCCCCTCTCGCGAAACGTTTTTCGGTAATTTGGTCATGGCTAAAGCATGTTCATGCTAAAAGCAGGATGCCGTAACCTTATTTACTTGGGATGCTGAATTCATATCTTTGATCAAAAGTGTACAAATTTAATTTGTTGCCTAAAAACGGACATTTTTAAAACCTAAAATGTCGTTTTTAGGGCATAGGAATAAATCCATCCATGGCCCATTGGAGAGGGAAAGAAACTTGTTAAATTTGGAAAAATGTTGTGATGAATTTAAAATTGGTTCATCACGGTGGCGTGAGGAAATGCGCAGGCGGCGGATATCCACCGACATCTACGATCTTTTAAGGGGAGATGGAGGTGAGTGTTGGAATTTGCCCAGGCGGCGGTAATCCACCGACATCTAGGTTCTTTTAGGGAGAGATGGAGGTGAGTGTGAGAATTTGCCCAGGCGGCGGTAGTCCACCGACATCTAGGATCTTTTGAGAGAGAGGAGATGTTGTCTAGGCGGCGGTAATCCACCGATCATCTAGAATCTTTTAGAGGAGAAGGTTTTGCCCAGGCGGCGGATATCCACCGATCATCTGGGAGGAGGAGCAAGGTAGAGAAGAGAAGAGAGAGAGCTAGTTAGAGGAAGTGTCGAATGAGGCTAAAGCCCCAGGATCCAGGGTTTTATAGGAACTGGAGGCCTATCCCTCCAACCCCCTGTTAGGGGTTGGTGGTGGGGCCCCAGGTTGTGTACCCTGGGTTCTGTGGCCTGTCTCCCCACTCACTTGTTTATTGACGGGAACTTAACTTAGCGTTGATATTGGTGAGAACTTAAATTAGAGGAGTGTTCCCGGGAGGGACTCACGACAGAGGTCCCCCCAGTTTGAACCAAGATTCGTGGAGCTGAAGGCGCAAGGTGACAGGAGCTGAGGGCTATAGCAAACATACGTGGGGCTGAAGGCCGAAGATGAGTACGAAACTGAAATTCGTGTGGCTGAAGGCGGAAGGTGAGAAGGGCTGAAGGCGCAAGGTGACAGGGGCTGAGGGCCAAGGCAAACAGAAATGGGGGCGGAAGGCCCAAGGTGACAAGGGCTGAGGGCCACGGCAAACATAGAGGGGCGCGGAAGGCTTCGGTCTTAAATCTAGTTGGTATGTACATGGGAGAGCTTACAGAGGTAGAGTTAATATGGCTAAGGTGATGAAAGTATTTACAGTGATACTATGGCTAAGGTGATGAAAGTATTTACAGTGATAGGTGATGAAATATGTGATAGGAGATGAAAGTATTTACATTGATGGTGCTTAAAATTATTCTTATGCTGATGAAAGTATTTACTTTGATAGGTGCTGAAATATGTGACAGGAGATGAAAGTATTTACATTGGTGGTGCTTAAAAATATTCTTATACAAGTAAGTTGCTATTTACAAAATGTACAGAGTTCGTGGCGGAGGAGTTGGGGCACAATGCAGGGGTGCGGAAGTCCGCCGTTCCCTGGGTGTGGATAGGATGTGGTGTGTGGATGGGTGTAGGTGTGGTGTGTAGGGTGTGTTGGGGTGCCTCGGTTATGCGGACAAGACCCCTGGTAGGGGGCAGAGGAGACCTACCGGGAGGTTTGTCCGCTTCGCCGCTGCGCCCGTGCTGGTGCCGTGTGCGGTGGTGGTGATGGGGCGGCCACGTCGGGGCTGTGAGGGGCGGCACAGTGCGAGTGGATGAATGAGACACAAGCACTGTTCCGCCGCCTCAAGGCCCCGCCGTGATTGCTCGGAGCGGGGCGGGATTATTGGGCCGCCGGGACGTGGGGGATTCGGGGACGCTCCCTCCGTCCGTTTCGCCGCCCGGGCCGTTTTGTCCCGGCGGGAACTATTTTGGATATGTAGGGGGGGTAGGGGGTGGTAGGGGTTTGATGATGTTGGGGGGTGGTGGGGGAAACTGGATTTCGGTCGGGCTGAAATGCGGGGGTTGGGGTGTTGTAATTTGAATTTGGGGGGGTGGGGGGTTGTTCTGAGTGGGGGGTTCGAAATTTGTTGGTGGGGGGTTGATTTGAATGGGGGGGTTGACGTGAATGGGGGGTGGGGGGGGGGCATGAGTTCCGCAAGGCGGAACTTGCGAAGGATGGAGGTCATTAAGGGGTCGGTGGGGGTGTAAGGGGGATGTACCCTGGGGATTAGCCACTGGGGGTACTTCCACCGCCGGGGCCGGGGAGGTAGTCCGGTGATCCTTGGCGGACAAAATGGAAGCGGTGATGGTGGCCCGGGCGAAGGGGGTAGGGGGGATAGCGGGTCCGGGACGAAAACGTCCCGGAGAATCGCCGCCATTTCCGGATCCGAATCGAAATCCGGAAACGGCGACGGAGGTGACGGGCGTTGAGGGAAGAGGTGGTGTGACATTGCGAACGGACGGCGGGAGACTGATAGGAGTTGTTGGGTGAGGGAGCACAGGTGCGGGCTTGCACCTGGCTAACGGGACTGTGTGGGGTTTCCCGTCAATTAACAGGGTCGCGGTGGTTGGTGTTGTGCGGATGACTTGAAAGGGCCCGGCATAAAGGGGTTGAAAAGTTTTATGCATGCCGGGCTCTTTCAAGTACATGTGAGTGGCGGTGTAAAATCTTTTGGGGTAAGTGGTGTCGTTTGTCGGTGTTGAAGTGCAGAGCGGTTCCCTGTTAATTGACGGAGTGTTGTGTGGAGTGAAAATGTCGGCTGGTAAACGGAGGGGGTCTTTGAAAGCGTGTTGTGCGGGACTTGTGTTGTCTGAAGGACGGGCGGAAGTACGGAGGCTTAAGAGGACGTATGGAAGGGTTTTGGTCCAGGAGGGGGATGTGGCTGATGTGGAAATGGCTTGCTTAAGGACCGAGTGCCACCGCTCTATTTTCCCGTTGGATTGGGGGTGATATGGAGTGGTGCGGATTTTTTGAATCCCGAGGGAACGGAGCAGGTCGGAAAAGTGGGCTGATTCAAACTGCCTCCCCTGATCGACCGTGAGTGTCCGCGGACAACCGTAGCGGCTGATCCATTGATTTAGGAAGGCCGCGGCGACGGCGTCCGCGGTAATGTGGGCGAGTGGAATACACTCAACCCAATTGGTTGCACGGTCGATCATGGTGAGGCAGTACCTCTTCCCCTCGGAGGGGGGAAGAGGGCCGACCAGATCTAAGTGCACGTGTTCCCACGGGAGGGAGTCGGGGATGGGTTGAGGAGGTACATGGGGGTGGGCCGAGACCTTAAACTGCTGGCACTTCTGGCACCCAAGAACCCAGGTACGGATATCTGTGTTCATGTGGGGCCAGAAGTACCGTGTTTTGATAAGATCTCGGCTCGCCCGGATGCCGGGATGGTGGAGGGAGTGGTAGTGGAGGAACAACTGCCGCCTCAGCTCCGGTGGGACGTAAGGGCGCGGTGTATCGGCCGTCACGTCGCACCAGAGCTCGAGGGGCGGTAGCTGTTCCAATTTGGAGGCGGAAATGAGATTGGAGAGGGCGGGGTCGGACTGTGGATTTTGGTGTGATTTTAGGATTTGTGGGGAGGGGAAGGGCAGTAACTCCTCCACCGGCGCGGGAGTGGGACGGGATAGCGTGTCCGCCACGCAGTTGTCGGCCCCCGGCAGGTAGCGAATATCGGACGTGAATTGTCCGATAAATTCGAGCTGCCGGAGGCGACGTGGGGAGGCGGATTTGCGGTTTTGGAGGAGAGCGTGTGTTAGGGGTTTATGGTCTGTGATGACAGAGAACTGCCTGCCCTCCACGAAGTCACGAAAGTGTTTGATGGCTTCGTGGATGGCGAGGAGTTCTCTGTCGAAGGTGGAGTAATTCTTTTGGGTTGGGGACAGAGTTTTAGAAAAGAACCCGAGGGGTTGGGGGGGTGGCGCCGGTGTGCTGGTCGAGCACTGCCCGATGGCCCAGTCGGACGCATCGGTTGTGATGGAGAGGGGAGCGTGGGGGTCGGGATGGGCTAATAGAGCGGCGTCTACTAGGTCCTGTTTACAAAGTTGGAAGGCGGTTGTAAGTTCGGGGGTCCAGGGGATGGGGCGGTTGTCGTGTTTTTTGGCGGGTTGGGGAATGGCGTGTATGAGTGGTTGTTTGGTGGTGGTGGTGGAGTGAATTCGGGCCGGGGGGGGGGGGGGGGGGGGTTGGTGGGGGTCCCCCCCGTGTTGGCGAGGAGGCGGGCCCGCCAGACATACCGGCTGGCGTCCGCGTTTCCCTGCTTGGAGGGGAAGGAGCAGGGGGGTTGGCATTTGCGGGCCTCCCCACCGAAGTTTACATGGTAGAAACACCGGTGGGGGGGGGGGGGTCCGCGGGGAGGTACGCCGTCTTGGAGGGGCGAGGTGTGGTGGAGGGGGTCGCAGCGGCTGGCGATCTTCCCCTACGTTGTTCCCGAGGAGGGGGGGGGGCGGTGCTCGGGTGACAGCTGGCGTCGGCGGTCGGCAGAGGGGTTGCGGCGGCGTTCGATGGAGGGGGGCCGGCGCCTGTCGAGGGAGGGGGGCCGGCTGCGCTCCCGTGACGTCGTGCGGTCCCGGCGCGGTGTGGAGGTGCGGGGTGTGCGGACCTCGTTGACGCCGGCGACTGCGGCGAGGTCGTGGACAGTGTCGGCGAGGCGAAGCAGGGGTTCATCCGGGCCGTCTAGGTGGCTGGCGAGTGCCATCTGTATGGGGTGGGGGAGAGCGCGCAGCCAGAAGGTCCGCGCGATGTCGGTCGTCAGTATCCCCTGCAGCTGGTGACGCAGACGGCGGTAGAGGTGGGAGGGCTTGAGGTCGCCGAGGTGCTGTGGCTGCGAGAGCGCGGCGACTCGTGCGATTTTTGATGGTTGGTAGAGGGTGATGAGGCGGCTGCGGAGGTCGTCGTACGCAGCGGCGGCGTCGGGGGAGATGTCCGACGTCTGGAGGAGGATGTCGTATGGGAGTAGGGAGATGATCCTTGAGTAGCGGGTTTTTTGACTTCGGATGTTGGCGGCTGAAAACGCAGCGTCTACCTGGAAAAACCATAGCGCAGGATCGTGAGAATAGAATGGGGGAAGTGACAGGGGAAATGACGCAGAGGCCGTCATGACGTCGGCGGCGGCGGTGGGCGCCTGTGAGGAGGTGGAGCCGGACGGTGAAAGGGTGGAGAACGGGTTATCGGCAGTGGCCGCTGCGTCCGTTGTCGGGGCGGCGGGCGGCTGCAGCGTGGCTGGTCGGAGGAGCGGGGGCGATGGCGAGTTCGGGTCCATAGCGGAGGTCTGAAATTTGAAAACTCAAATTGTAAATGTCAAATTCGAGCTTCGCAGAAATTGGGAGCGGAGGTGTGTGTGTGGCGGAGCGGAGATGTGAGAGCTGTGCGATCTCCGAGCGGTTGAGGGTGGGCCAAAATTGCGAAATGTAAACTGACTGATTAACCGACTTTGAAATTGAAATGGGGACACCGAACTTAACTTGAGACTGGGGGTTGACACATTAGGTGGGAAGGAAAGGAAGGTTGAGTGAACGTCGGGTTCACCACTGTGATGAATTTAAAATTGGTTCATCACGGTGGCGTGAGGAAATGCGCAGGCGGCGGATATCCACCGACATCTACGATCTTTTAAGGGGAGATGGAGGTGAGTGTTGGAATTTGCCCAGGCGGCGGTAATCCACCGACATCTAGGTTCTATTAGGGAGAGATGGAGGTGAGTGTGAGAATTTGCCCAGGCGGCGGTAGTCCACCGACATCTAGGATCTTTTGAGAGAGAGGAGATGTTGTCTAGGCGGCGGTAATCCACCGATCATCTAGAATCTTTTAGAGGAGAAGGTTTTGCCCAGGCGGCGGATATCCACCGATCATCTGGGAGGAGGAGCAAGGTAGAGAAGAGAAGAGAGAGAGCTAGTTAGAGGAAGTGTCGAATGAGGCTAAAGCCCCAGGATCCAGGGTTTTATAGGAACTGGAGGCCTCTCCCTCCAACCCCCTGTTAGGGGTTGGTGGTGGGGCCCCAGGTTGTGTACCCTGGGTTCTGTGGCCTGTCTCCCCACTCACTTGTTTATTGACGGGAACTTAACTTAGCGTTGATATTGGTGAGAACTTAAATTAGAGGAGTGTTCCCGGGAGGGACTCACGACAAATGTATAATCGATTTAAAAAAAAATACTCCCGTTCAACTATCGGGAGCACTCACTGTTGAGGTTTTTTTGGTATATGCATAAAACATTTAGCGTCATAATCCAAGGAATTCAAACATTGAGCTCGTTAAGTACTCTACTTCTATACAATATTATAGTGAAAAACTTTGCAAAGTTCTTGTCACATGAGTTTATTATTCTGTCGGACGTACCTACTGAAATGTTGGCCGTTCATTTAGTGTTTCTTTCGTGCGCAATAATTGAAATAGCTATACTTGATGCTTTCCACCAATTTTTGCCCCCCAAAAACTCGAATTTGCCTCATATTTTTGACTAATTATGCTTTTTGACTTGTGCTTAACTTCCTCAACACTTACATGAAACACCGACTTGGCTGTTTCGTGCTCGCCCCTGCTCATCGGACGTAGGTCTGTGTATGTGTTTAGTTCAATTATATTACTTGTCCATTCGAGGATGGTATCGAATCTATATCCCAAAACACGAAGGTTGATATTGATCCCAACACATTGTTCGCGCCCTGTCTGCCGTTATCCAGGTGGAACTTACGAAAGTACCGACCAGCTGGTCTCGAGTCGGCTATTTCTTCTTGATCGGATCAGCCAGCGGTTCGCCAACCTGACAGACAGTCACGCCACGTTCTGCGTCCACCTGCCATCTCGTTCCGTTGGTCTATGCCGCCTTCCCTATTCAAATATAATGCAAACAATGATATACCAACTCGTTTCAAATCAGCGCTCAGCTTAATGTTTAAGCTACACCATGCAGATTGCGAAGCTAGTCCCGTATAGCTTTTCCAAGGATGAAACCACAACCAGTCCAAGCTGCTATTATTTTTTACATTTGATTTTCATGGACTCAGTTCTTAGTCTAGTTGTACAACAAACTTCTGGAATGCTGAAATTCGGAGTATCGGGAGTATCGGAATATTGTCTGAATGAAATCGGAAAATTGTCTTATTTACAAAATTCCATTTCCTTTGGTTTTGGTTATGAGCCTACTTGTTAAAAGGTAGGTACTTCGTCGATTTTTTTTCTCTCATAGCTCATGACATAGAAGCGTCGGGGTATCCACAGTATGCGATTCTCAGGTTGCGATTTTTATCGTATTATCATGGTTCATTTTGAAAGCGACGCCGTTTCTGGCCTAATTGTACAACAATGGGGGCTGCACATTATTTATTTATTTAATTTTCTTAAATGCAAGTCGATTCCATCATGAGAATTTTGATACCAACCGCACTGTCCTACGATATACAGTTCTTTTTCTATGATTTTTCAAAGATTCCAGAAGTTCCTACGTCATTGCACTCCTCTCGCCTGGGCAGGACCACCCTGCCCACTGCGACGTGGGAACCTCTGGAAATTTTGAAAAATCATAGAAGAAGACTGTCAATCGTAGGGCAGTGCGGTTGGTGTCAAAGTTCTCATAATGGAATCTAGTTTCATTTAAAAAAATAGTATAAACCTCTTTTGAGACCCATGCGCATACTCCATTGTGCGGTTGCGATGAGAGTAAGGTAAATCCATATAAACTTTACCTATCTTTTATTTAAAAATTCACCTCTCGTGGCTACTTCGACTGATGTCGCCGACTGAGTTTGAACATTTGTTGACAGTGGATTCTCATTGGGTAACTCCCGGGGGAAGGGGGGGGGGGGGTTTGAAGATGTTGGAATGTTTGCGAATTGTATGAATCAAATTCTCAAGTACAGCAATATAGGGAACAGTTATAACAGCAGGTGAAATGTTAACTTGAAAAATCCGAAGCCGTGAGACAGATTATTAATTTAATAAAAATAAAACTAATATCATCTCGTGTATGTCCAGGGACATTTAGCCGGTTTAATAATAAATTAGTAGAGATGAACTAACCGACTACCATATGAAGTGAAGTCCTACTATCACACATGTATGTGAAGGAGAAGTTGGACATTGCGTTGGATCGATAGGCAGTTCAGTTGCCATGGTGAATGCAATAATTATTCGGATTCCTAGGACCGGCCCTTGTATCTGCTCTATCGCTTGGCTGCACCAGCATCCAAATCGGCTTAGCTTCCGAGTTGGTGAAGTACACATAACGGGAGGGAGTAGCTAGCGGCTTTCAACTCGCACAGATTGGTTGTGTCCAGTCTGCTGGGTAGTAGGCTGAAATTACTGTATTTAATGGAGCCGTCAGATTAAATAAACGTCGTTGAGTCAAACCAAAACATTTTTAGGACGCCCCTCAGAAGCCTTTTCTATGTTGAGCGAAAGGAGACAACCCGAATCTGAGAGGCCGAAAAAGCCAAAGAAATTCAAAGATGCTCTGGAGGTTGCACTGAACCTTGACGCGACCAAAACTGTTTCAACCTAAATATGAAGCCACAATTCGGAAAATGTCCATAAATTCACGCACGCGAGCTGACCTAGACAGAAAAACAAGTCGAATTCTCGTTCACATTCCTCGGAAAAATCAAATCCTCGTTCACAGTCAAGATTTAGAAATCGCAGCTCATCCAGGGGTAAACATCAAGGGAATTCAGGGCTGTCCAAATTGCTTGGCGGAAATTCTCCTCTTTCCGCTCATTCACCGTCCAAGTGCAACCGCAGGGGCCACGCCCCCAGTATCGGTAAATCTGCAACCAGTGTCTCTACTAGTCAAAATTCTAAGCAGAAATCCGAATACCGACAAGACCGTTCAACAAAATGCTGTTGGTGAATCAGGCGACCATCTTCACACAGGAATCTTATTTTTCCCTGATGATGAGTCATGTAACTGTGTGAGTGAACTTTCTGTAACCAAACGGCCCCTCCAGTAATCGTTTCCGTTCTGATTAATCAGAAGCCGATGTCTCTGCACGCTATTTCCGTCATCACGATCTTTGTGAGCTAAAACAAAAGACAGATTTCAGTGCCCAGGGTATGTTCCTGTTGATGTGACATTCCGAGGGCGTACTCGCTCACTAACCTTGTATGTGGCGTCATTTGAGACAGATAGTAACATCGGACATAGGTAGCTACTGTTGTATCTTGTATGCAATTCAATACATGACAGTGTGGATATGTCCAAAAATGCACACTTCCCCTCAGTAGTAAGGGATGCCTTTATGTATTGCATCTGGTCAGAAGGGACAACACTCAGCCGAGAATGAAAAGAACCATATCCAAATCCGACGAGAGTGGATAGTGATCCATGAGATCACTCTCACTCATTGCAGAGTGTATAGATCACACTAACATAAGGGATATCCACTGTCCCAGTGTCCAATGGGATGTTTTCGAAAAATTTTAGTTGGAACAGATCAAGGTGAAGGATGAAAGCTGAGCGCACTTCATAGAAAGCTATATAGAGAGGTGAACTATGTATTTAACAAATCACATAGTATGTACTATCTGTGAACTAAGGGAGAAAACCTGCGAGCGGGGAGAGGAAGAACGATCGGAATGGTAGATAAGGGGGGAAGGGAGCAGTTGATGAGCGGATGAACTGGTGGGATTGAGGAGTTGTGAAAATCGAGTGAGGTAGGACCGCCCGTTCAGCGAGAACGTAAACTCTTAGTTCATCCATTCAGTTTGGATCCGTTCAGTGCTGAACGCCGCCACATCCCTAGATCAAAACTAGTTTCTTGCCGGGTTTCCGCTTGATGGATGTACATTATGTATGTACGTACATACGTATGTATGTATGTATGTACCTTGGTAAGGCTGTAGCCAAAATCACCAAGGTTCCACTGAAGCCACAGCAGCAGCTGTGCTTCCTTCTCACCTACCTTCTGCCAAAGTTATCCTATGGGCTAGTCTTTGGTGGGCTTACTGCGGGAGGCTGGACAGTCTTGATCCTTAAGTTCGCTCTGCTGTGCGCTCTTGGTTGAAGCTCCCACCTGGTGCCCCAAGCTCCTATACCTATCCATGATCCGTAAATGCCGGTGGCCTTGGCATTGCCTCTCTTTCAGCTAGCTTCCTCTCTTTGTGGCCGGCGCCTACTAGCTCCGAAGCCCCTTTCTCATCCCAATGGGTGGATTGGGCTTCGGAGGGCATAGACTCCCAGAACTTTCATGCCGTCTGCATGACCTCACTAGGCACAGCGGCAAGGTGTTCCAGAGGTAGTCACAGGACTGTTACCTCTCTTTACACAACTGAGAATATCATGTCGTGCAAGTCTGTCCACGGACTCATGGTGGCCGCATCCAGCTTCACGATGTGGTCGCCAGGCAGGTTGCAGGTGCGCTGTCATCTAGCCGCTGGGATGCTGAGAGGGAGAGGCTGTACCATGTGCCAGGCAGCAGTGGGTTGAAGCCGGACATGGTTGCCGTCAAGCCCGACGGGTTTGCAAGTATCCTGGATGCCCAAGTTGTCAATGGCAGCGTGGACATGGAGCAGATCTGGAGGGCTAAGAAAACCAGGTACAACAGGAATGATTTGCAGCAGTGTCCCGGCACAAGGGAGTGGCGGCTGATAACATTAAGGTACTGGCAGCGAACTAGTCATGGTGCGTGGTGTGGTGCGGGAAAAGTGCCACGGAGTTATGCGAGCTGGGCATCTCTGCAGGAGTACTCCTTGGTATCACTTCCCGCGTCCTGCGCGGCTCATATTTAAACCGGTGGTCAGTCTATAGGGGAGCTTCCTTTCATCCCACTTTCTCTTCCCAGCTTCCTTCATCATCCCTGCCCCCAAGGGCCGGTATCTCCCCATTATTTGATTTAATTATTTATTTGTATTTAACAGCGTGCTCCCTCCGCTTTTGAGGGGAATTTCGTTAAAAAAAAAACATAAATAACGGACGTGCGTATGACGGAATTTAAATGGTCAAAACTTCCTCAAAATATTGACTTATCCAGATTTTCTTTTTGGTTTTCGTTCAGCGCGTTGAAATCTTCAATTTGAGATGAGAACAAGCTTTCTAGGTAGAAACGTAAGGGAGTTATGACGGGTTTTCCAATTTTTCAATTTTCAACGACAACTGCCGTAAAAATAGACCAAAACTGGTTGGTATCTACCAAAATGTCCGTTGGGATGTTCATCATCATGCTTTTTGATGATCATGCTTTTTGATTCTGAACTCCATCGCATTCGATTTGGCTAACTGAAAGCAAAAAATAAGTCAATGATTCCAACATTTTCCAGGTTTACTAGCTAAATGACGTTGGTGTGGTACATAAAGTGGTTGGAAGCGAGATTTCTATGCAATTTTACGGATTTTGACCGAAATGGGCGGCCTGCCAGGCTGAAATGGGCGGTTCTTGCCGCCAAACTTGTATCTATACTATTATGAAGAACATGGAAGGATTATGTGGCGATCTCCTCACCGGAACTTACTATATCTGGCGCAGGACTTTTACACCTGTAGCTGTGTGGCCTGTTCCCACGTCGGAAAACCGATTTATTCGGGTACGCACAAGACGGAAAACAAAACAGTTCCAGTCATGTAGCATGGCTATAAGAGCGAATTTTCAAAGAAATATTCGTGCTACTGTGTAAAAAGATGATATAGCGAGAAACCATACCACTTTTCGTAAATTATATCACTTTTTTCGTGATTTTAGCTTTTTTTTACCGACTATTAAGTCGAACTGGACCCACCCTTTTTTGAGAAAAATATTTTTATCCACGAAATCGTCTCTCCGTCTTGAATCACCGTCCCACACAACTTCAGGTGAATTAATATTGACTTTAGCACTTAATAACTACCAATGCCCCCCCCCCCCCCCACAGCAATCCAAATTTGACCCCTATTCTGTGTGAAAAACAACTGAAATGGTATTTTTCCGTCTTTACTCACCCTTCCATACCACTTTCAGTGATTCTATATCAATTGTTCGCGATTTTCTCAGTTTTTATTGATTTTTGACCCTTAAAAACTCAAATCTGACCGCCTCAGAATCTTTCAGAATGCTCTCATCTTCGAATCCATCCTTTTGTATGGCAATAAGAACGGTTTGGCGATTTGGCATTTTTCATATGCAATATAATATACCTATAAGGTCGGGGATGGATTTAAAAAAATATTTTAGGCCAACGTTTCGGTATATTTTCATAACATCTTCAGGGCTTAGGTGTTAACAAGTTTGTGTCCGCTTCATTCATCAGTGTAGGGAAATCGTAGGGGAAAGGAAACCTGTGCACAGGTTTACACTGCAGAACGAAACGGACACGCACTTGATAACCCCTAAGTCCGGAAGATGGCAGAAAAATATACTGGAACTTTGGCCTAAAAGACTTTCTTTATCCACCCCCGACCGAAACTCAAGACCACACCACCATTTTATCTACAAGCGGTCAAAAACCTGTAACCTCATATATATATATACATATATAAGTAATAAAGGGATGAATCAGGGTGCTCTGAAACGGATTCGCCTACAAAATTTTTTTTAAAATCCATGTTCTGAAAACTTTGGACCCATTACAATAGCTTCATTTTCTTTGAAAATTCGCTAATATTGTTTGTATATAAGCGTTTCAATAAACAAAATGAACTGAAGCTTAAGCCGGGTATAGGTAGAATAGCATACAAACTGGTTGCAGTGCAGGATGAAAGAGTTGGTGGGTCTTGAACTGGTTGAGGTGCGCCAACGGGGGCTACAGAGAAATATACAAAGAATGTAAAAATTGTAGGGAAAAAATTTGAGCTAGGTTTTGTGAGAGGGTGCCCTTCGGTTTGGAAGCCCTTTGAAGGAAGAGGGAGCGAATTGGAAGAGGAGGACAGTGTTGAAGGTGGGGAGGGAGGAGACCGCGGTGGGGAAGTGTGGAAGTGGAGAGGGGCCTCCACCATCACTTCACTCCTCCTCGGCCGACCGCTTCCCCCCCTTCATCCCCTCCCTTCCACTCGCCCCTCAGCTGTGATGAGGGTCGGAGCGAGAGGTTGCCAAGCCCGGAGCCGCTCCAACGTTGCCGTCCTCATCCCAGCGCGGCAAGGACGAGCCCGCTCCCCCCCATCGTCAGCAGGCAGATCCTTTACGAGCTCTTACATAATTATTTTATAGGATACCGCCCCGTTCCCCGATTTACCTGCGGAGACGGATCCGCGAGGTCCGAGGGGATGTAAGCTCCGCCCGCGTCGTAAATGCTCAATTTCGGGCGCCCATTTCGTACAATTTTCGTCCCCTAAAATAAATTGGTAGGCGGAGAGGCTGTCACCGACTTTCAGCGAATACGCATTCGAAATACGCATTTCAGTGCATTTGAAAAAACGCTGCAAAGTCCTTGTCACAACATGGTTTATTATTCTATTGGACATACCTACAGAGATGTTGGCTGTTTATTTAGGTATTGTTTCTTTCATATAAAATAATTGAAATAGCTATTTCTGGGTGTTTCCACCAATTTTGGCCCCAAAAACACGAATAAGGTAAGTAGGTACCTACGCTCCTTTTTTTTTTTTTAATAAATTATTTCTGATCATTGATAGTACCATTTAATCGTCTTGATCCACCTGCTGACACTTTTTCCAGTGTTATTCTACAAATTGATGGTGATTTCAGATGATTTCCCAGATTTTTGACTCATAAAAAATCTATTTCGGGAGCTGAACATCTGGTAGAACCTCAATTTTCTACTCTTTGGTCAAAATCGACTTCATATTCGGTCTTCTCGTCCCCAAAAACATGAAAAACGATACCTTAAAAGCTCATGTTACCAGTAAGTTGCTAAAACGCAAAAAGTACCTATTTTTACTCACATTTTCTCTCCTAACACCCCTGGGTATATTCCGATCGGGCTGAAAAGTTTCGGGACACAACTAGGGCCCAAATGGAGCATGTGTGCGAAAGAACGACTTTTTAAGACCGAAAATGAAGCCTGTACACGTGATACGGCGGACGGCGGACGGACATTGCATTTTTGGAATCTACGCACCTTGAAACGGAAAAGAAAAAAAATTTTGAGGGGGTGTTATACAAATTTTTTGCTGAGCGAATACATAGGTGTATTATTCACGGAATAATAAACCAAAACGCTGCAAATTCCTCGTCACATGGGTTTATTATTCAGTTGGACATACCTACAGAAATTTTGGCTGTTCATTTATTGTTTCTTGCATGTGCTTAATCGTAATAGCTATTTTATTATGGTTTCCACCAATTTTCGCCCCCAGAAACACGATATGATCTCCCATTTTTGACAAATAATCGTTGATCATTGATAGTGCAATTTAATTGTCTTGATTCACCTGTTGATACTACTTCTAGTGTTATTATACCAATCTATGCTGATTTCAGACAATTTCCCAGGTTTTTGAATAATAAAAAATGAATTTTGGGAGCTGATCCTTCGTTAGAACCTCAATTCTTCACTCGTTGGTCAAAATAAACTTCAAATTCGGTCTTCTCGCCCTAAAAAACATGGGAAAACGATACCTCACAAGCTCATGTTCACTAAAACCCGAAAAATATGAAAACCTCGAAAACCCCTATTTTTACACCCGTTTTCCCCCCTTAACACTTCTGGGTGTATTCCGATCGGACGGCCGAGATTCGGAGCACAGCTAGAGTCCATAAGTGTTCCCAAACTGTGCGCGGAAGAACGACGATTTTTGACCAAAATTTAACCTAAAACCTGAACGGCTGAAATTTCGCTAGAACCTCAATTTTCCACTCTTTGGTCAAAATTTCATATTTGGTGGTCTCCTCGTCGTAAAAAATATGGAAAGCGGTACCTCACAAGCTCATATTACTAAACCACCAAATGATATATATTTTTACACCTATTTTTCATTCATACCACACTTGGTTATATTCCGATCGGGCTGCAAAGTTTCGGGACACGGCTAGGACCCAAATGTGCGAAAAAACGAATTTTTAGATCGGAAATGAAGCCTAGGTGTCGATGATACGGCGGGCGGCGGACGGACATTTCGTTTTTGGAATCTAAGCACCTTGCAACGTAAAAGACAAAATTTTGAGGGGGTATTATACAATTTTTTGCTGAACGAATACATAGGTGTATAATTATTCACATACTAATAAACCAAAACCTCGAAAACCCCTATTTTTACACCGTATTTCTCACCCTACCCCCTCAAAATTACGATCACGCTGCCGAGCTTCGGAGCTCAACTAGGACCTAAATGGAGCTTTTTGCGGAAAGAAGACGATTTTAGACCAAAATTTTAGTACTTTTTCTTTCTTCTTTCTTCTACTGCGCACTAATACAAAGACCGGACAGACCGAGTGTGAAACTTGATGGGCTCGCTTCCGCGTATGACCTGCGGGGGTGCAGGCATGCCACACCTCATCCAAACTATACATGCAACAACCATTCAAACAATAGTATAAATACAATCATGCTCCATTCACTCCCCTATATCCTGTTATCACAGCTTAGTTCTAAGAAAAAAAAATATGTGGAGAAAACATATGGTACTAAGCTGTGATAATTCTATAGGACTAGTACGAGCATTGATACAAGTTTCCTGTGCTGTCAACACATATATAAACCTACTATACCCATACCTTTTATTATATATTAAACTTTAACCACTATTTATTAACTTGACAAAAAAAAATCTCTGAACAAACTGAACGACTAAATACTTAAGTAAAACATATTACACAAACAATAATAACATATCTAACACGAATGAATAATAGTTCTATTTTTGGTCTCGGGATACAAACGCTTGATAGGAACACTGTAGATTTTTCATTGCCAGCTGAAATCAACCATGAAAAAAAATTAACTTCTTAAACTAGTGAGATTTTCTGAGCAACTTAGGTCGGTAGGAGCATACCTATCTCAGAACTATAGGGGCTCTGTATAAAACACTACATTTCTTGGCTTCGAGATTGGTTCTAGGAACCGGAAAAACTGCCTGGGTGTTGAATCTGACGGGGTAAGGGATGTTTCTTTCTATACTGAACAAGTTGCTGTACTTGTGGTAAAAAGTTAATATATTTTTAATGTAGAGCTGATGAATTGAGAATACGGGTAACTTCTGGAACAATTCAGATGTCGCAAATCGACGGTTTTTATTTTCACTATGGCTTTTTGTCGAATGAAGAGAGGTCCGAGAATCGTCTTGTAAGTACCACACCAGCTAGCATCCCAAATTATAATATTGACTGAACAAGAGATTTGCCAATTGAAATTAGAGTTGATTGGTTCAGAACATATCTTAGGTTGTAGAACAAAGATGGAAATCTGCCCAGTTTAGTAATTAGAAATATTACGTGACCTTCCCAACGCAAATGCTCAAACGGACTAAATCACTCGCGAAGAAGTTGTGGAAACCCATTTCAAAGAAAAACCGCGTTACTGAAAAGTTGTCTATTTCTACTAATACCTACAAACAACAACGAAAACGCAAAAAATACACTGTCATACCGGTTTCAGTGATCAAACCATCGTCAGTAACAAACAATAACTTTTCAGTGTTTTGGAATTATTGTTTGTTTGTTACTGACGATGGTTTGATCACCGGAACCGGTGTATCAATGTATTTTTCGCGTTTTTGGTTTATTATTCTGTGAATAATACACCTATGTATTCGCTCAGCACAAAATTTTTATAACACCCCCTCAAAATTTTTTCTTTTCCGTTTCAAGATGCGTAGATTCCAAAAATGCAATGTCCGTCCGCCGTCCGCCGTATCACGTGTACCGGCTTCATTTTCAGTCTAAAAAAATCGTTCTTTCGCACACATGCTCCATTTGGGCCCTAGTTGTGTCCCGAAACTTTTCAGCCCGATCGGAATACACCCAGGGGTGTTATGAGTGAAAATGTGTGTAAAAATAGGTACTTTCTGCGTTTTAGCAACATGTTGGTAACATGAGCTTTTAAGGTATCTTTTTCATGTTTTTGAGGACGAGAAGACCGAATATGAAGTCGATTTTGACCAAAGAATAGGAAATTGAGGTTCTACCAGATGTTCAGCTCCCGAAATTGATTTTTTATGAGTGAAAAACCTGGGAAATCGTCTGAAATCACCATCAATTTGTAGAATAACACTGGAAAAAGCGTCAACAGGTGGGTCAAGACGAGTAAATGGTACTATCAATGATCAGAGATAATTTATTTGAAAAAAAAAGGAGCGTACCTTATTTGTGTTTTGGGGGCCAAAATTGGTGGAAATCACCAGAGATAGCTATTTCAATTATTTTATATGAAAGAAACAATAAATAAACAGCCAACATCTCTGTAGGTATGTCCAATAGAATAATAAACCCATGTGACAAGGACTTTGCAGCGTTTTTTCGTGTATTATGGAAATAGACACCTTTTCAATGAATCAGTTTTTATTTCAAATGCTCATCTATTATACACCCAAGTAACGCCATGACCACTCTGCTCAAAACTGAACAGTTACATGGGCTTTCATAGTTGCACACATGCATTTTCAGTTCATTGCTGCCTACCTTTCTATCCCTACTCCTAGAAAATACCATGTACTTCGTTTTGTTTACATTCAAAACCAAATCATTTTTATTTATCCATTTGTACAATATTCCTAAATCCTGGTTGGCACCATCAAATAGCTCATGCCAAGGTATACCCTCACACAACAGAGCGCTGTCATCAGCAAACATGTATCATTTGCTTTTAATACGTAACGAAGCTATAGAGTTTATAAATATCAAAAATAATGTTGACGACAGAGTCCCTCCTTGGACTACGCCAAGTTCAACTGGCAGTTCCCCGTTTTCTGAAACTTTGTTAGAACCTCAGTTCTAGCACGTTGGTCAAAATCGACTTCATATTCGGTCTCCTCGTCCTAAGAAAAAACAAAAAATGGAAAAAGGTAACTCACAAGCTCATGTTACTAAAACACCAAATAACCATATTTTTACACCCATTTTTCACCCAGAACACTCCTGGGTATATTCCGATCGGGCTGCTAAGTTTCGGGATACAACTAGGGCCCAAATGGAGGCTGTATGCGAAAGAACGAATTGTTTTAGACCGGAAGTACCTACGAGAGAGAATAGTTGCTTAGATCATAATGGTTAAAGCTCCTGGGGACACATTCAAGCACTCCAAGTCTGCTATCCTCAATATCACTCTGACGGATCGCTCCCCTGTTGCGTTTGCTATTGAAACATCTACGGTCTCCACCAGTACTAAACTGATTAATTGTACTGTAAGGAAAACCGATTTGAAACAACTTTATGAACTAATGAAACTTGTAGACTGGAGTCCAGTATTCCAACATGGTGATGTTAATAGACTTTGATATTTTTATTTGTATCTTACAAAACTTTATTGAGAAAAGTAAAGCGAAGCCCTAATAACACACTTCTACGTAAAAATTACGTGAGCTATCGAAACAAGCTTAGATATCTTCTTGAAAAAGCTAAGGATGACTATTTTACATACTAGATTTAAGTTTGTTAAAATCTATTTATTAAGTTTAAGAAATAGATATAATGTATAAGAATTATAAACTATGATGTATTACCAAACGAGTCTGGACAGGTCACTGATCTTAGGCTCAGGTAATAAACAAAGGAAGGTTGCATTCATAATTTCACCTGTCAACCTATCTGTATTATGAAAAATTTGTAAATAAACGATTTATTTGAAAAAAAAAGAAGTAAATTAGATATGGACGGCGGACGGACATGGCATTTTGGTTTATTATTCTTGAATAATA
Source organism: Leptopterna dolabrata (assembly GCA_954871275.1). NCBI lineage: Eukaryota > Metazoa > Arthropoda > Insecta > Hemiptera > Miridae > Leptopterna > Leptopterna dolabrata. The sequence goes on along the minus strand of OX940974.1, from coordinate 106,974,417 downwards.
CACTTGTGTATTCTGTGAATAATACACCTGTGTATTCGCTCAGCAAAACATTTCTATTACACCCCCTCATAATTTTGCTTCCGAGTCTGCGAAGCAGCGGAAGCCTTGTGTTCACTTTCGTGAGCCAAAAAATGTTTGTCTTCAGAAATCAAAATTTCCACTTGCATTTTGCGTTTCAAAGCCTACTGAACAAATTTGGTTCCGTTTCTGTCGGTCTGTGAGTCTGTGGGTCTGTCTGTCCGCATTTACTTGTTACAGCCATAACTTCCACGATTTTGAATTGATTCAGCTCAAATTTTGAGGGATGGTGCGGATAAGGCCCCTTGAGGTCCCATACAAATTTCAACATGATTGATCCAGCGGTACGCCCTGCGCATGCGCTAACGTTAAATTCAACAAACACGCATAACTTTCACAATTTTGATTCAATTTCGCTCAAATTTTCAAGGGTTGTTTGGACAAGGCCTAGTGAGGTCCAGTATGAATTTCAGCATGATGGGACCCTCGGTGCGCTCTGCGCATGCGCTGGCGTGAAATAGATTCAATTTCCTTGTTACAGCCGTAGTAACCAAAGATTTCACCCAATTTCAATGCAATTCTCAGGGATTAAGCGGGTAGGGCCCATTGAGGTCCCATATAAATTTCAACATGATAGAGCCAGCGGTTCGCCCTGCGCATGCGCTAACGTGAAATTCTTCAAACACGCATAACTTTCGCAATTGTGTATAATGGACGTAATGTATTATGGACGTAATGTTATGTAATATGTATATTTCATGTAATGTTATGTTATGTAATGTAATGTTATGTAATATGTATATTTCACGTTATGTAATGTAATGTAATGTAATGTAATGTAATGTAATGTAATGTAATGTAATGTTATGTAATGTTATGTAATGTAATGTTATGTTATGTTATTTTGCTTCCGAGTCTGTTCTATTTTATAATGGGTCACTCTGATTGTGACGAGGAAGCTCCTGTGCCATCACCTTGGCAGTGTATTTTCTTTTATCTTGCAAGGTGCGTTGATTCTAAAAATGCAGTATCCGTCCGCCGTCCGCCGTATCATCCATATCTACCTTTATTTTCGGTCTAACAAATTCTTTCTTTCACACACAGCCTCCATTTGGGCCCTAGTTGTATCCCGAAACTTAGCAGCCCGATCGGAATATACCCAGGAGTGTTATGGGTGAAAAATGGGTGTAAAAATAAGTTTTTCTGGTGTTTTAGTAAATTAAGACTGTGAGGTACCGTTTCCATGTTTTGGAATCCACGCACCTTGAAACGTAATAAAAGAAAAATTTTTTGAGGGGATTGTTTTTTCTGAGCGATTACATGGGTTTATTATTCACAGAATAATAAACCAAAAATGTTCTTCGGTACAAATCCGTTCTAGACCATTGTGATCGATTTTGACAAATTTGTATATGTAGGTTTTACTTCAGACAAGATCTGAGTCGGCTAGGTACGTAATAAAATAATACTTAATAATAATAATAATCAGCAAGTTCCATTCTTGCAGTACCTATGGCTATAAGAGCGAATTTTCAAAGAAATATTCGTGCTGTTGTGTAAAAAGATGATATCTATAGCGAGAAACCATACCACTTTTCGTAAAATAATCCAATTTTTCCGTGATTTTAGCCATTTTTAGCGATTTTGGACCCTTATAAAGTCAAATCTGAATTTCATAGCTTGAAGTGAGTATAACGCTAACAGGGGATCCAGGATTAGACGAGTAAAGATTCCAGTCATGCAGCATGGCCTAAGGAACGAAATTTTGAATAGTTTGGGCAATAAGAATTTAAACTACATTCTAACAGGATGTTACAAAACATGAATTTAAACTAACTGTTTGTCATTCATTACTAGACAGGATTTTACAAAATAGTCGTTGAGCATGGATATAAGAGCGAATTTTCAAAGAAATATTCGTGCTTTTGTGTAAAAAGATGATACAGCGAGTAACCATTCCACTTTTTGTGAAATTATTTAATTTTTTCGTGACATTGGCCATTTTTACCGATTATAAAGTAAGATTTGACCCTCTCTGTTTGAGAAAAAATTTTTTCATCAATGAACTAGTCCCTCCGTCGTGAATCTGCATCCCACACAACGTCAGTTGAATTAATATTGACTTTCAGCACTTAATACCAATTTTTGATCCCCAATAATCCAAATTTTACCCCTATTCTGTATGAAGAACAACTGAAATATTTTTCTGTCTTTACTCACCCTTGCTTACCCTTTCAGTGATTGTATATCAATTCGCGATTTTAGCAGTTTTTACCGATCTATGACCCCTAAAATCTTAAATTTGACCCCCTTAGAATTTTTGAACATTGCTCATCTTCGACCTCATTCTTCTGTTTGGCAATAAGAATATTTTGGCGAAATTCGGAACTTTTATCATGTACCCAAGGTCAGATATTGTCTGGAGTGACGCATGAATAAATTTGTTTTTAAATAATAAGATTATTGCTATGGAAATAGTTTAGGTTCGGTCTGAATGAAACGATTTATGGTCCCAAGATTTCGGCCATTTATTTAGCCATTATCAAGAGAGAGTTGTGAGTTTCCTCCAAAAAACAACAGTACTCGTGCACAATTTACGGCACATTATATGCTGAAAAAGTAGACAATTGTGAATAAATCGTTTTCGCACAACGTGCTGCTTTGGCTTACACTACAGAACAAAGTTGTGAAATGGATTTATTCGCAAGTGTCTACTTTCTCAGCATAGACATTGTTATTCGTTATTTCGTTTGTTTCTCAGTATGTGCATTATTTTTATTTTTTGGAGGAAACTGAAACTCTCCCTTGATAATGGCTAAATAAATGGCCAAAACTTTGGGACAATAAATCGTTTCATTCAGACTGAAACTCGACAGTTTCCATCACAACAATTTATACGAAATATAGTCTTTAACTTCATCACACTTGTATAAATTTTATATATATATATATATATATATATATATATATATATATATATATATATATATATATATATATTTGTTTTCCCCTGGTATTGAACACTTTTTCTATACTTTCGCCGGCTAATGAACACTCGAAATGTGTTCATTATAGGTGTCCATTACAGCCGGTTTCTTGGCTGTATTGAACATTTTCGGTCACAAATATGTTCATTAACAGCCATAGAAGGGGCAACGTTTTCATGAAGTAAATCAAGTCGAGCAAGCTTCCAAGAGATCTCACTAGATGCCATGGATTTCATCAGATCGATGTAATATACCTGAAGTAGTCCCAGGCCAGTATTTCAAGCAATCCTTCCACAACAGCCTTACCCCTCCCGTCGCCACGCCATCATCTCAATGTTAGAAAAATTAGGCGAACATACAAATCAATACAAGATGTTCTGTATCAACATAGCGGCGGTGGAGGGGGTAATTGAAGATACAAATAAAAAAATCGTCGGAACAAGGTATCACTATGTAACAATCACGCAGATTTCGATTTTAAAGCTTATTCTGTCAGGCGAGGAGGTAGGACTAGAGTGGGGGTAATAAGTTATGATTAACTCATTCTTATAGTAAAAAATCGGGAAAAAAGGTATTACTACGTAAAAATCACGCGAATCTCAATTTTCAATCTTATTCAGTCATGGGAGGAGGTAGGACAAGAGTGGGGGTAATTAGTTATGATTATCTCATTCTTACAGTAAAAAATCGGAGAAAAAAAGTATTATTATGTAAAAATCACGCGGATTTCGATTTTCAAGCTTATTCAGTCATGGGAGGAGGTAGGACTAGTAGTGGGGGTAATTATATGAATTATCTCATTCTTACAGTAAAAAATCGGAAAAAAAAGGTATCACTGTGTAAAAATCACGCGGATTTCGATTTTCAATATTATTCTGTCATGGGAGGAGGTAGGACTAGAGTGGGGGTAATTAGTTCTGATTATCTCATTCTTACAGTAAAAAATCGGAGAAAAAAAGTATCATTATGTAAAAATCACGCGGATCTCAATTTTCAAGCTTATTCTGTTATGGGAGGTGGTAGGACTAGTAGTGGGGGTAATTATATGAATTATCTCATTCTTGCAGTAAAAAATCGGAAAAAAAGGTATCCCTATGTAAAAATCACGCGGATTTCGATATTCAAGATTATTCTGTCATGGGAGGAGGTAGGACTAGAGTGGGGGTAATTAGTTATGATTATCTCATTCTTACAGTAAAAAATCGGAGAAAAAAAGTATCATTATTTAAAAATCACGGGGATCTCAATTTTCAAGCTTATTCTGTTATGCGAGGTGGTATGAGTAGTAGTGGGGGTAATAAGATGAATTATCTCATTCTTGCAGTAAAAAATCGGAGAAAAAAAGTATCATTATGTAAAAATCACGCGGATCTCAATTTTCAAGCTTATTCTGTTATGCGAGGTGGTAGGACTAGTAGTGGGGGTAATAAGATGAATTATCTCATTCTTACAGTAAAAAATCGGAGAAAAAAAGTATCATTATGTAAAAATCACGCGGATCTCAATTTTCAAACTTATTCTGTTATGGGAGGTGGTAGGACTAGTAGTGGGGGTAATTATACGAATTATCTCATTCTTGCAGTAAAAAATCGGAAAAAAAGGTATCCCTACGTAAAAATCACGCGGATCTCAATTTTCTATCTTATTCAGTCATGGGAGGAGGTATGACTAGAGTGGGGGTAATTAGTTATGATTATCTCATTCTTACAGTAAAAAATGGGAGAAAAAAAGTATCATTATGTAAAAATCACGCGGAACTCAATTTTCAAGCTTATTCTGTTATGGGAGATGGTAGGACTAGTAGTGGGGGTAATTATATGAATTATCTCATTCTTACAGTAAAAAATCGGAAAAAAGGTATCCCTATGTAAAAATCACGCGGATTTCGTTATTCAAGATTATTCTGTCATGGGAGGAGGTAGGACTAGAGTGGGGGTAATTAGTTATGATTATCTCATTCTTACAGTAAAAAATCGGAGAAAAAAGTATCATTATGTAAAAATCACGCGGATCTCAATTTTCAAGCTTATTCTGTTATGGGAGGTGGTAGTACTAGTAGTGGGGGTAATTAGATGAATTATCTCATTCTTGCAGTAAAAAATTGGGGAAAAAGGTATCATTATGTAGAAATCACGCGGATTTCGATTTTCAAGCTTATTCTGTTATGGGACGTCGTAGGACTAGTAGTGGGGGTAATTATATGAATTATCTCATTCTTGCAGTAAAAAATCGGAAAAAAGGTATCCCTATGTAAAAATCACGCGGATTTCTTTATTCAGATTATTCTGTCATGGGAGGAGGTAGGACTAGAGTGGGGGTAATTAGTTATGATTATCTCATTCTTACAGTAAAAAATCGGAGAAAAAAAGTATCATTATGTAAAAATCACGCGGAACTCAATTTTCAAGCTTATTCTGTTATGGGAGGTGGTAGGACTAGTAGTGGGGGTAATTATATGAATTATCTCATTCTTGCAGTAAAAAATTGGGGAAAAAGGTATCATTATGTAGAAATCACGCGGATTTCGATTTTCAAGCTTATTCTGTTATGGGACGTCGTAGGACTAGTAGTGGGGGTAATTATATGAATTATCTCATTCTTGCAGTAAAAAATCGGAAAAAAAGGTATCCCTATGTAAAAATCACGCGGATCTCAATTTTCTATCTTATTCAGTCATGGGAGGAGGTAGGACTAGAGTGGGGGTAATTAGTTATGATTATCTCATTCTTACAGTAAAAAATGGGAGAAAAAAAGTATCATTATGTAAAAATCACGCGGATTTCGATTTTCAAGCTTATTCTGTTATGGGACGTCGTAGGACTAGTAGTGGGGGTAATTATATGAATTATCTCATTCTTGCAGTAAAAAATCGGAAAAAAAGGTATCCCTATGTAAAAATCATGCGGATCTCAATTTTCTATCTTATTCAGTCATGGGAGGAGGTAGGACTAGAGTGGGGGTAATTAGTTATGATTATCTCATTCTTACAGTAAAAAATGGGAGAAAAAAAGTATCATTATGTAAAAATCACGCGGATTTCGATTTTCAAGCTTATTCTGTTATGGGACGTCGTAGGACTAGTAGTGGGGGTAATTATATGAATTATCTCATTCTTGCACTAAAAAATCGGAAAAAAAGGTATCCCTATGTAAAAATCACGCGGATCTCAATTTTCTATCTTATTCAGTCATGGGAGGAGGTAGGACTAGAGTGGGGGTAATTAGTTATGATTATCTCATTCTTACAGTAAAAAATGGGAGAAAAAAAGTATCATTATGTAAAAATCACGCAGATTTCGATTTTCAAGATTATGCCGTCATGGGAGGAGGTAGGACAAGAGTGGGGGTAATTAGTTATGATTATCTCATTCTTACAGTAAAAAACGCTGCAAATCCCTGCACAACGGTTTATTATTTTGTATAGAATACCTACCCTTCCGTTACAGATCACAGCTCTATGTATAGATAACCCGTCTATATAATATGATATGTACTATTCTATACATATTATGTAGATCGCAGACCCTCCGTAGGTTAGTACCTAACCCCGTACACTTTACTAGGTACCTACCTAAATCACGAGTTAAATGTTGCTATAATAATTCTGCCGATGACAAACAGTACCTAACAAAAAGAAACACACATAATGAAGTTCTGAAAAGAAATTGTTGATGAGGAGTGAAAAAAGTTGCAAAAGTACCTACCAACAAACTCCAGCCCCTTCTACGTAGATGGTATAATGAACCGTTGTGTAATAATTTACCGTTGAGTAATGATTTACTGTAGTAATAATTTACCCATCAATAATACTTCAACGTTTGTTCAAGTTTCACTACCTACCAACAAACTCCAAAAGAGCCATCATTTTTCAAATGAAATAATATCACAGAACAACCAACTCGCCTTCATACTCCGCCAATATAATCAGGTGATCCCTAGCAATGATTTCATCTCCGCCAAATTGCCTATTGTGGGCGCGTCTCTGGTTACGAGATTTGGTTTGAATTGTATACAATTTCATTCACACTGGAGTCGAAAATGCCTGTCGGTGCAAAGTTCGGGGCCTTACTGTGAACGAACGGCTGGACGTACGACTCTCCGGATGGTCTTAAAAAACTCGTAAGTTCAAGAACTATTTAAAACCGTAAAAATATTCACGTAAAAAAATGGTATAGGCGTTTTGAAAATTTCAACCCCTATTTTGAACCCCTTAGAGATGACTCACAGTAACGTCGAGCTTCGAGGACCAACTAGACGCCGAACGGAACCTATAACCCGAATTTCATCAATTTTTTTTCATGGTAACTAAGAAAAGTGGCCCGTACGGCGTACGGCGGACAGACAGAAATATTTTGGTTCATTATTTTCAATAATGAACCATTGGAATCGAGCATGAAAAAAAAAATTCTTACCCCCCCTCAAAATTTGATGGTTTACGTTTCAAGGTATGTAGAATCCAAAACTGCAATAAAAATATTTCTGTCTGTCCGCCGTACGCCGTACGGGCCACTTTTCTTAGTTACCATGAAAAAAAATTGATGAAATTCGGGTTATAGGTTCCGTTCGGCGTCTAGTTGGTCCTCGAAGCTCGACGTTACTGTGAGTCATCTCTAAGGGGTTCAAAATAGGGGTTGAAATTTTCAAAACGCCTATACCATTTTTTTACGTAAATATTTTTACGGTTTTAAATAGTTCTTGAACTTGCGAGTTTTTTAAGACCATCCGGAGCATCGTACGTCCAGCCGTTCGTTCACAGTAAGGCCCCGAAGTTTGAACCGACAGGCATTTTCGACTCCAGTGTGAATGAAATTGTATACAATCCAAACCAAATCTCGTAACCAGAGACGCGCCCACAATAGGAATTTGTGAATACGGCCAATCATTGGTAGGGATCACCTGATTATATTGGCGGAGTATGAAGTCGAGTTGGTTGTTCTGTGATATTATTTAATTTGAAAAATGATGGCTCTATTGGAGTTTGTTGGTAGGTAGTGAAACTTGAACAAACGTTGAAGTATTATTGATGGGTAAATTATTACTACGGTAAATCATCACTCAACGGTAAATTATTACACAACGGTTCATTATACCATCTACGTAGAAGGGGCTGGAGTTTGTTGGTAGGTACTTTTGCAACTTTTTTCACTCCTCATCAACAATTTCTTTTCAGAACTTCATTATGTGTGTTTCTTTTTGTTAGGTACTGTTTGTCATCGGCAGAATTATTTGAGCAACATTTAACTCGTGATTTAGGTAGGTACCTAGTAACGAGTACGGGGTTAGGTACTAACCTACGGAGGGTCTGCGATCTACATAATATGTGTAGAATAGTACATATCATATTATATAGACGGGTTATCTATACATAGAGCTGTGATCTGTAACAGAAGGGTATTCTATACAAAATAATAAACCGTTGTGCAGGGATTTGCAGCGTTTTATTGCAGTTTTGGATTCTACATATCTTGAAACGTAAACCATCAAATTTTGAGGGGGGGTAAGAATTTTTTTTTTCATGCTCGATTCCAATGGTTCATTATTGAAAATAATAAACCAAAAACCGGGGAAAAAGGTATCATCATGTAAAAATCATGCGGATTTCAATTTTCAAGCTTATTCTGTTATGGGACGTAGTAGGACTAGTAGTGGGGGTAATTATATGAATTGTTTCATTTTTACAGTACAAAATACGTGAAAAAAGGAATCACTTTGTAAAAATCTCCCAAAATTCTATATTCTAATTCGCAGAATTCTATAACAGTGGGTAATGATATGACTTATCGTATTCTAACAGTATAAGTCCGGGAAAAAGGTTTCATTGCATAACAATTATTACGCGGATTTCAATTTTCAGGCTTACTAGGTTACGGGTGGTGACTTGATAAGAGCGGGGTAATTACATGAATTATCGTATTCTAACTGTTTAAGTCCAGGCTTAAGTTGAGTTACGCGGGGAGTTGAGAAGAGTGGGGTAGGTACCTATTGACGTTTAAAAATAACTAATAGGCTCGGAAGGGGTGTTTCATATGGCGGAAAAAACATGTATGACAATTTCGTAAACACACACACGCTCTCGCGCACACACACGCACACACCCCTATAGTTTTTTTCACAGATTTGGATTCAGGAAGGTCTGAAACGTATTTAAATGTTGTTCTTTTCATTCTCAGCTGAGTGTTGTCTTCTGACCAGATGAAATACATAAGGACGTCTGTTACTGCTGAGGGACGAACTAAAAATCACTATAGACTCGCTGCGGAAGGGTTTTAAAATTGCGGAAAAATTGTTATAAATATTCAACAAACCAAATAATCAATATTACTACTCAATATTACTAACCAACATTTGCTGATCTTGTTTTCCACAATTGAAGCGGTGGAGTGAGAAATTTCAATTTTATATCACATTTCAGCGTTTCGCACCAGCATTTACCTCATCATCAGGCGCTGGTTAAACGTAAGTAGGTACCTACCTACCAAATGTTCTATACATAGGGCATCTATTCGACCAGTTATGGAAAGTGCCTCTACTTCATGTACTTCATCGTCAGTTGCCGATTTAAATATTAGGTAAGTGTTTGTTAGGGATATCTCTAGTCATAACTATTTGATACCTCAAAATTTAGATGTGAAAATGATGAATAGTTTAAGCATTGCCAACAGTATAATTATATGGGCAGTTATAGAAAAACGCTGCAAATCCCTGCACAACGGTTTATTATTTTGTATAGAATACCCTTCTATTACAGATCACAGCTCTATGTATAGATAACCCGTCTATATAATATAATATGTACTATTCTATGCATATTATGTAGATCGCAGACCCTCCGTAGGTTAGTACCTAACCCCGTACTCGTTACTAGGTACCTACCTAAATCACGAGTTAAATGTTGCTAAAATAATTCTGCCGATGACAAACAGTACCTAACAAAAAGAAACACACATAATGAAGTTCTGAAAAGAAATTGTTGATGAGGAGTGAAAAAAGTTGCAAACGTACCTACCAACAAACTCCAGCCCCTTCTACGTAGATGGTATAATGAACCGTTGTGTAATAATTTACCGTTGAGTAATGATTTACCGTAGTAATACCTAATTTACCCATCAATAATACTTCAACGTTTGTTCAAGTTTCACTACCTACCAAAAAACTCCAAAAGAGCCATCATTTTTCAAATTAAATAATATCACAGAACAACCAACTCGACTTCATACTCCGCCAATATAATCAGGTGATCCCTACCAATGATTGGCCGTATTCACAAATTCCTATTGTGGGCGCGTCTCTGGTTACGAGATTTGGTTTGAATTGTATACAATTTCATTCACACTGGAGTCGAAAATGCCTGTCGGTGCAAACTTCGGGGCCTTACTGTGAACGAACGGCTGGACGTACGATGCTCCGGATGGTCTTAAAAAACTCGCAAGTTCAAGAAATATTTAAAACCGTAAAAATATTTACGTAAAAAAATGGTATAGGCGTTTTGAAAATTTCAACCCCTATTTTGAACCCCTTAGAGATGACTCACAGTAACGTCGAGCTTCGAGGACCAACTAGACGCCGAACGGAACCTATAACCCGAATTTCATTAATTTTTTTTCATGGTAACTAAGAAAAGTGGCCCGTACGGCGTACGGCGTACGGCGGACAGACAGAAATATTTTTATTGCAGTTTTGGATTCTACATACCTTGAAACGTAAACCATCAAATTTTGAGGGGGGGTAAGAATTTTTTTTTTCATGCTCGATTCCAATGGTTCATTATTGAAAATAATAAACCAAAATGGAAAACAATTTAAAATTTCACCCAGTCACACATGTGATGAGCTCAAATGTGATCAGAATTGAGTTCATTCGCTTTGTTTCATCACGCTGATTAAATGTAATACCTACACTAGGCAAAAAGATGGCACGGAATCGGCGGGGTGAATTTTTAAATTTTCACTGAAAATTTCCTACTGATAGATACTGCTACGCAGGATGGAGCGGGAAAACAATGTAACGTCGGTTTCCGAAGGTCTAACGAGATCATTCAAAATTTATTGATTACAAGAAACCTTCTAGTTGTTATACCGATTTTATCAGATTTTTAGAAACAGTCTGGTATAAAAAAAAAAGTTTTGCGCTAACTCACCTTCAACAAGTGAGGTTGAACACCAGCCCCGTCACATGTGCCTTCAATATATTTTGTACCCCGTACGTCTTTTTTGGTTTATTATTTTCAATAATGAACCATTGGAATCGAGCATGAAAAAAAAAATTCTTACCCCCCCTCAAAATTTGATGGTTTACGTTTCAAGATATGTAGAATCCAAAACTGCAATAAAAATATTTCTGTCTGTCCGCCGTACGCCGTACGCCGTACGCCGTACACCGTACGCCGTACGCCGTACGCCGTACGCCGTACGCCGTACGCCGTACGGGCCACTTTTCTTAGTTACCATGAAAAAAAATTGATGAAATTCGGGTTATAGGTTCCGTTCGGCGTCTAGTTGGTCCTCGAAGCTCGACGTTACTGTGAGTCATCTCTAAGGGGTTCAAAATAGGGGTTGAAATTTTCAAAACGCCTATACCATTTTTTTACGTAAATATTTTTACGGTTTTAAATAGTTCTTGAACTTGCGAGTTTTTTAAGACCATCCGGAGCATCGTACGTCCAGCCGTTCGTTCACAGTAAGGCCCCGAAGTTTGCACCGACAGGCATTTTCGACTCCAGTGTGAATGAAATTGTATACAATCCAAACCAAATCTCGTAACCAGAGACGCGCCCACAATAGGAATTTGTGAATACGGCCAATCATTGGTAGGGATCACCTGATTATATTGGCGGAGTATGAAGTCGAGTTGGTTGTTCTGTGATATTATTTAATTTGAAAAATGATGGCTCTATTGGAGTTTGTTGGTAGGTAGTGAAACTTGAACAAACGTTGAAGTATTATTGATGGGTAAATTATTACTACGGTAAATCATTACTCAACGGTAAATTATTACACAACGGTTCATTATACCATCTACGTAGAAGGGGCTGGAGTTTGTTGGTAGGTAGGTACTTTTGCAACTTTTTTCACTCCTCATCAACAATTTCTTTTCAGAACTTCATTATGTGTGTTTCTTTTTGTTAGGTACTGTTTGTCATCAGCAGAATTATTTTAGCAACATTTAACTCGTGATTTAGGTAGGTAACTAGTAACGAGTACGGGGTTAGGTACTAACCTACGGAGTGTCTGCGATCTACATAATATGCATATAATAGAATAGTACATATCATATTATATAGACGGGTTATCTATACATAGAGCTGTGATCTGTAACAGAAGGGTATTCTATACAAAATAATAAACCGTTGTGCAGGGATTTGCAGCGTTTTTTATCTGGGAAGGGTTCCATGATGAAAATGGTATTCAGATTACTAAATTGCTATCGGTAGGTAGGTAGTTCTGCACAGTAATACGGTTAAAGGATAATCATGATTACTTATTTGACAATGGGCAATAAAAAAATTAACGAAATAAAATAAACCAAAAAAAACTATATAATATATCCGCTGAGTAATGTGTATCTGTTGAGTACAGAGAAAAAGAACGAAATTACTATAGCTTGCCTTTGCTTGACTGTTGATTGGGGTCTAGTGAGGTCTGGTGACACGTGAGGAGGGCGTTCCACCTTTTTCTCCCTGGAGTCTCTTTGATGTTAGCCAAATTTAGAAAATTTATCGTTTCATGCTCTTGCACTCATCGCACTGATTAAAAAATAATAATAATAATAAACCAGAATTCTGCCAAGTCGGGTAGGCTAGCTTAGGGAGACTAGCTTCCCTACTTATTGTAACACGGACGTATAGAATCAGTTGTAAAAAATTATGGCTCAAAATTATTGAATAGCAACAAATATAGTAAGTAATCATAAATTACCTAATATTATGCGTAAATGATTTAAGTAAACATTTATTCAACATATCACGTTTGCGTATTGAAATCCGCGTGATTTTCATACAGTGATAGGTACCTTTATTCACGGGTTTTAAACTGCAAGACTGAAGTAATCCACATAATTACCCTCACTCAAGTCCTACCACCTCCCATAAGAGAATAAGAGTTTGAAAACTGAAATCCCGAGAATTTTACACAATAATACCCCCCCCCCCCCCCACCACCCCTCGACAAATTCTATACTGTAAGAATGAGGTAATTCATATAATTACTCCTACTCCTGAAAAAGAATAAGCTTCAAAAAAGAAATCCGCGTGATTTATACATAATGATAACTTCCCCCCCACCCACCCCACTGATTTTATACAATAAGAATGAGATTTATCATATATTTACCCCCGCTACTAGTCCTACCACCTTACGTAACAGAAAATGCTTGAAAATGGAAATCTGCTTGATTCTTACACTGTGATACCTTTTTCCAAGGATTTTATATGGCAATAATGAGGTAATTCATATAATTACTCGCACTTTATTCCTAGCATCTCCTGTAACAGAATAAGTTTGAAAATCGAAATCCGCGTGATTTTTACACAATGATACCTTTATTCACGGTTTTATACTGCAAGAGTGAGGTAATTCATATAATTACCCCCACTCTAGTCCTACCTCCTCCCATGACAGAATAAGTTTGAAAATTTAAATCTCCGTGAATTTTAAACAATTATACCTTTTCCCTCCGATTTTATACTGTGAGAATGAGGTAATTCATATAATTACCCCCACTCCTGAAACAGAACAAGCTTGAAAAACGAAATCAGCGTGATATCTACACCTTCGTTCATCTTTTTTCCCCCGATTTTATAATATAAAGATGAGATAAATCAAATAATTACCTCCACTCTAGTCTTACCACCTCCTGTAACACGATAAGCTTGAAAATTCAAAAATTTGAAAAATCCCCTCGAATTTTAAACAATGATACCTTTTAGAGAGAATTCATGAATAATTACCCCCACTCTAGTCCCACCACCTCTCATAACAGAATACGCTTAAAATGTGAAATCTGTGTGATTTTTACATAATGCTATTTTATTCCGGGATTTATTAAGCAAAATAAGATAATTCACAAATAATTACACCCACTCCAGTCCTACCATCTCCCTTAAAATAAGACTGAAACTTGAAATCCGCTCATTTTACATTACGATACCTTTTTTCCACGATTTTTTATTGTAAAAATGAGATGATTCATAAATAATTATCCCCACTCCAGTCCAGCCACCTCCCATAACAGAATAAGCTGAAAATGGAAATCCGGGTGGTTTTTACGTAATGATACCCCTTTCACTCTAAGAATAAGATAATTCATATATAATTACCCCCACTCTAGTCCAACAACCTCCCATAACAGAATAAGCTTGAAAATTGAAATCAGTGTGATTTTTACAGAACGGCTCCTTTTCCCCCGATTTTTCCTATAAGAATGAGAAAATTCATATAATTACCCCCACTACTAGTCCTACCACCTCCCATAACAAAATAAGCTTGAAAATCGAAATCTGCGTGGTTTTTACGTAATGATACCCTTTTTCCCGAGTTTCTAACTGTAAGAATGAGATAAGTCATAAAATTACCTCCACTCTATTCCAACTATCTCCCATAACAGAATAAGCTTGAAAATTGAAATCTGCGGGATTTTCACAGAATGACTCCTTTTTCCCCGATTTTTTCTGTAAAAATGAGAAAATTCATATAATTACCCCCACTACTAGTCCTACCACCCCCCATAACAGAATGAGCTTGAAAATCGAAATCCGCGTGGTTTTTACGCAGTGATACCGTTTTTCCCGAGTTTTTAAATGTAAGAATGAGATAAGTCATAAATAATTACCCCCACTCTGGTCCAACAACCTCCCATAATAGAATAAGCTTGAAATTGAAATCCGTGTGATTTTTACAGAATGACTCCTTTTTCCCCGATTTTGGTTTATTATTCTGTGAATAATACACCTATGTAATCGCTCAGCAAATAAGTTTTATAACACCCCCTCAAACTTTTTTCTTTTCCGTTTCAAGGTGTGTAGATTCAAAAAATGCAATGTCCGTCCGCCGTCTGCCGTACGCCGTCCGCCGTCCGCTGTACGCCGTCCGCCGTCCGCTGTACGCCGTCCGCCGTATCACGTGTACAGGCTTCATTTTCGATCTAAAAAAGTCGTTCTTTCGCACACATGCTCCATTTGGGCCCTAGTTGTGTCCCGAAACTTTTCAGCCCGATCGGAATATACCCAGGGGTGTTATGAGTGAAAATGTGTGTGAAAATAGGTACTTTTTTCGTTTTAGCAACATGTTGGTAACATGAGCTTTTGAGGTATCGTTTTCCATGTTTTTGGGGACGAGAAGATCGAAATATGAAGTCGATTTTGGCCAAGGAGTGGAAAATTGAGGTTGTACCAGATGTTCAGCTCCCAAAATTGATTTTTTATGAGTCAAATACCTGCGAAATCACCATCAATTTGTAGAATAACACTAGAAAAAGTGTCAACACGTGGATCAAGACGATTAAATGGCACTACCAATGATCAAAGATAATTAATTGAAAAAAAAAAAAAGATCGTACCTACCTAATTTGTGTTTTGGGGGCCCAAATTGGTGGAAACCATCAGAAATAGCTATTTCAATTATTTCACATGATACAAACAATAAATGTACAGCCAACATTTCTGTAGAATAATAAACCCCATGTGACAAGGACTTTGCAGCGTTTTTTCTGTAAGAATGAGAAAATTCATATAATTACCCCCACTCTTGTCCTACCACCCCCCATAACAGAATAAGCTTGAAAATCGAAATCCGCGTGGTTTTTACGTAGTGATACCGTTTTTCCCGAGTTTTTAACTGTAAGAATGAGATAAGTCATAAATAATTACCCCCACTCTAGTCCAACAACCTCCCATAACAGAATAAGCTTGAAAATTGAAATCCGTGTGATTTTTAGAGAATGACTCCTTTTTCCCCGATTTTTTCTGTAAGAATGAGATAATCATAACTAATTACCCCCACTACTAGTCCTACCACCCCCCATAACAGAATAAGCTTGAAAATCGAAATCCGCGTGGTTTTTACGTAGTGATACCCTTTTTCCTGAGTTTTTAACTGTAAGAATGAGAGATAAGTCATAAATACTTACCCCCACTCTAGTCCAACAACATCCCATAACAGAATAAGCTTGAAAATTGAAATCCGTGATTTTTACAGAATGACTCCTTTTTCCCCGATTTTTTCTGTAGGAATGAGAAAATTCATATAATTACCCCCACTACTAGTCTCCACGATTTTTTTTTTGTAAAAATGAGATGATTCATAAATAATTACCCCCACTCCAGTCCAGCCACCTCCCATAACAGAATAAGCTTGGAAATTGAAATCCGCGTGATTTTTACAGAACGGCTCCTTTTTCCCCGATTTTTCCTATAAGAATGAGAAAATTCATATAATTACCCCCACTACTAGTCATACCACCTCCCATAACAGAATAAGCTTGAAAATCGAAATCTGCGTGGTTTTTACGTAATGATACCCTTTTTCCCGAGTTTCTAACTGTAAGAATGAGATAAGTCATAAAATTACCTCCACTCTATTCCAACTATCTCCCATAACAGAATAAGCTTGAAAATTGAAATCTGCGGGATTTTCACAGAATGACTCCTTTTTCCCCGATTTTTTCTGTAAGAATGAGAAAATTCATATAATTACCCCCACTACTAGTCCTACCACCCCCCATAACAGAATAAGCTTGAAAATTGAAATCCGTGTGATTTTTACAGAATGACTCCTTTTTCCCCGATTTTGGTTTATTATTCTGTGAATAATACACCTATGTAATCGCTCAGCAAATAATTTTTATAACACCCCCTCAAACTTTTTTCTTTTCCGTTTCAAGGTGTGTAGATTCAAAAAATGCAATGTCCGTCCGCCGTCTGCCGTACGCCGTCCGCCGTCCGCCGTACGCCGTCCGCCGTATCACGTGTACAGGCTTCATTTTCGATCTAAAAAAGTCGTTCTTTCGCACACATGCTCCATTTGGGCCCTAGTTGTGTCCCGAAACTTTTCAGCCCGATCGGAATATACCCAGGGGTGTTATGAGTGAAAATGTGTGTGAAAATAGGTACTTTTTGCGTTTTAGCAACATGTTGGTAACATGAGCTTCTGAGGTATCGTTTTCCATGTTTTTGGGGACGAGAAGATCGAATATGAAGTCGATTTTGGCCAAGGAGTGGAAAATTGAGGTTGTACCAGATGTTCAGCTCCCAAAATTGATTTTTTATGAGTCAAATACCTGCGAAATCACCATCAATTTGTAGAATAACACTAGAAAAAGTGTCAACACGTGGATCAAGACGATTAAATGGCACTACCAATGATCAAAGATAATAAGTTGAAAAAAAAAAAAAAGATCGTACCTACCTAATTTGTGTTTTGGGGGCCAAAATTGGTGGAAACCATCAGAAATAGCTATTTCAATTATTTCACATGATACAAACAATAAATGTACAGCCAACATTTCTGTAGAATAATAAACCCCATGTGACAAGGACTTTGCAGCGTTTTTTCTGTAAGAATGAGAAAATTCATATAATTACCCCCACTCTTGTCCTACCACCCCCCATAACAGAATAAGCTTGAAAATCGAAATCCGCGTGGTTTTTACGTAGTGATACCGTTTTTCCCGAGTTTTTAACTGTAAGAATGAGATAAGTCATAAATAATTACCCCCACTCTAGTCCAACAACCTCCCATAACAGAATAAGCTTGAAAATTGAAATACGTGTGATTTTTACAGAATGACTCCTTTTTCCCCGATTTTTTCTGTAAGAATGAGAAAATTCATATAATTACCCCCACTACTAGTCCTACCACCCCCCATAACAGAATAAGCTTGAAAATCGAAATCCGCGTGGCTTTTACGTAGTGATACCCTTTTTCCCGAGTTTTTAACTGTAAGAATGAGAGATAAGTCATAAATAATTACCCCCACTCTAGTCCAACAACCTCCCATACCAGAATAAGCTTGAAAATTGAAATCCGTGTGATTTTTACAGAATGTCTCCTTTTTCCCCGATTTTTTCTGTAAGAATGAGAAAATTCATATAATTACCCCCACTACTAGTCCTACCACCCCCCATAACAGAATAAGCATGAAAATCGAAATCCGCGTGGTTTTTACGTAGTGATACCCTTTTTCCCGAGTTTTTAACTGTAAGAATGAGATAAGTCATAAATAATTACCCCCACTCTAGTCCAACAACCTCCCATAACAGAATAAGCTTGAAAATTGAAATCCGTGTGATTTTTACAGAATGACTCCTTTTTCCCCGATTTGTTCTGTAAGAATGAGAAAATTCATATCATTACCCCCACTACTAGTCCTACCACCCCCCATAACAGAATAAGCTTGAAAATCGAAATCCGCGTGGTTTTTACAGAATGACTCCTTTTCCCCCGATTTTTACTGCAAGAATGAGATAATTCATATAATTACCCCCATTACTAGTCCAACAACCTCCCATAACAGAATAAGCTTGAAAATTGAAATCCGTGTGATTTTTACAGAATGACTCCTTTTTCCCCGATTTTTTCTGTAAGAATGAGAAAATTCATATAATTACCCCCACTACTAGTCCTACCACCCCCCATAACAGAATAAGCATGAAAATCGAAATCCGCGTGGTTTTTACGTAGTGATACCCTTTTTCCCGAGTTTTTAACTGTAAGAATGAGATAAGTCATAAATAATTACCCCCACTCTAGTCCAACAACCTCCCATAACAGAATAAGCTTGAAAATTGAAATCCGTGTGATTTTTACAGAATGACTCCTTTTTCCCCGATTTGTTCTGTAAGAATGAGAAAATTCATATCATTACCCCCACTACTAGTCCTACCACCCCCCATAACAGAATAAGCTTGAAAATCGAAATCCGCGTGGTTTTTACGTAGTGATACCCTTTTTCCTGAGTTTTTAACTGTAAGAATGAGAGATAAGTCATAAATAATTACCCCCACTCTAGTCCAACAACCTCCCATAACAGAATAAGCTTGGAAATGGAAATCCGTGTGATTTATACATAATGACACCATTCCCCCCAATTTTTTACTCTATGAATAAGATAATTTTCATGTAATTATCCTCACTCTAGTCCCAACACCTCTCATAACAGAATGGGCTTGAAAATTGAAATACGGGTGATTTTTGCATAATGCTAAATTTTTTCCGGTTTTTTACTATAACAATAAGATAATTCATAAATAATTACCCCCACTCTAGTCCAACCACCTCCTGTTAAAAACTAAGCTTCAAAATTGAAATCCGCTAGATTTTTACACAATGATACCTTTTTTCACGGATTTTATGCTGTACGAATGAGATAATATGATTTGTAACACCATCTCCTATTGAACAAGTCAGTCCCAAGTCTGGAAGTACAAGTTGCAAACGTGAAGGTTGAAGGGGAAGTTTGTGTGAGGCGGGTAACAGGCCCAAGTTCTGAAGGGGATAATCTTGAAGGAATTCCTCTGTGATACAGGAATAGGGTTAATGAACACCCTGCCCTGTCTCCTTCAAGCTGAATAACACCAACCTATATGGCACCCATGTCTTGCGGTATAGTCTAGCGGAGACGTCTAAAAATCTGTTCAATACAGCCGGTGTTCATTAACTCCCGGTGTTCGTTAAGGAGAGAAAACGTGTATATATATATATATATATATATATATATATATATATATATATATATATATATATATATATATATATATATATATATATATATATATATATATATATATATATATATATATATATATATATATATATATATATATATATATATATATATATATATACATATACAAATATAAATATATAAATACATACATATATAAACATAAAAATACAATATAAAATACAAAAATATATAAATATAAAAATACAATACATATATAAATATATATATATATATATATATATATATATATATTTATATATGTATGTGTCATTCCAGACGATAACTCTCGAAAGAATTGAGATAAAAAGTTCAAATTTGCACGAAAAATCTGTCTTGGCAATCGACAGGCTAACACGAAAAATCTGTCTTGGCAATCGACAGGCTAAGTTCGAAGATGGGCAGAATCGGGCCACTCTAAGGGGGAGTTTTGGGGAGTTTTAGGGGGGGGAAATTACCCATAAATTCCCAAAATGAAACAGTCTGACAAGTGACACCTCATTTTAAAGTTTTTTGTACGCTGAACACGATGGTGAAATCAGAATTGCGATATCTCATTCCGTTCTCAAACTGGAGCACTTTGAAGATGAAGGAACGTGGTTATTTCTTGAGATGTTCTTCCTGGTTCGTCTGCTCTAATCTGATAACGGAATGGGATATCGCAATTCTGACTTCACCATCGTGTTCAGCGTTAAAAAATCTACAAACCGAGGTGTTACTCGGCAAAAATTGGAACAAAAAATTTGTTACGTATCCAATACCTACTCTTCTGGTAAGTATTCAAAACATTTTTGATTTTCCCCTCCTCCCCCTTCCACCCCAAATTTTACTTTGCGTAAAACTACTCCTGTTTTAATTTTGTATGGTATCAAGTTGGGAAAACATTGGCCGAAAATTAATTTTCAGAAAATTTTAGGCGGAGGAGGAACATGCCGAAAACTTCGAAAATTCGCTCTTATAGCCATGCTGCATGACTGTGGTTTTTTTATTTAAGGTTGGATGCATTTCCCCCAGATTCCTATTCCAACTTTCACAATTTTGAATTTTGTTCTTTTATACCTTCACTTTTACCCACTGTAATTGCTCATGCTCTATTGCATCAATGCCACATCATGGTCCTCGATCATAATTTCACATTTTGCTTTCTTTTTAAAATAAAGCGTGGTAGTTGGACAAAATTTTGCGACTTTTTTGTAGTATGATATATTATTTTAGACAATGGCGATGAGTCCCGCAGCTGAGTGGTTATGGTGTCTATGGGCTTTCTGTAAATAATTAGTAAACCTTATTTATTCAACTGTGAAACCGTGGCCTGTCAAAATGGTAAGCATACTGATTAAAGACTGGCAAGCTGACGAATCTCGCTCAGGTCTCGAAAGCTAAATAGGATTCACGATTTTCTTTCAATTTTCCGAAAGTGATTCAGATCGGGATGGAATATTTTCTCGAGCATCCTCTTAACAGTTTAGGTAGGTACATACTTATTTTGTAGTCGACAGGCTACGATAAGCGAGGTTACAAGTATTAAGGTGTCACAAAAGTTGCGTTACGAATTTATTGTATAGGTTCTACTGTACATAAATATCAGGTGTAAAAAGTATAAATACCTATGTCCCAAAAATTTCGTCGTCGACAGAGACTCCGATAAGCGATGTTAGAAGTATAAAGGTGTCACAAAAGTTGCGTAGGTAGGTTGTATTTCGTGGAGTGTGAAAAAATCAAAACCAAATTAATATTTTGACATCGTTTCATTCCTCGATTCGGAACCTCCTGGCAGTCCGCACAGTGGGGTTGGTACCTGTTCATAGGGTCCTCTCCCCTCCTCCTTTAGACCGACATTTTTGCTTTTCAAAGACGGAGTGGATGGTAGTCAGTCTCGAACGAAGCCCCTTGCGAATAAGTTGTAAATCCACGTTCATTAAATATCTATCTTTTTCGTTTCATTTTCAATTGAATTTATTTATTTTCTCCCCTCCTCTGAGAACAGAATATATTATTCGAAATCAGAAGTGGGATAGTTACCGTTTTATTTTTCGCTCACATCCGTTTTTCAGATTTTTTTTGCGTTTTATTTTGCGTTTAATTTTCGCGGAGATCCGTGTTCGCGTCAAGACGGGTGCCGTATGCTCCACGACTTCCTCCCAAGCCATGGCTGAGGACGACATCATCATCGAGGACGTCCTGGAGGAGGAGGCACCACGGCAACAACCACAGCCACAGCCACAACAACCAGACCAACTTGCCGAGGTACTCCGATCTATTTTCCACCTTATGCCCGGCACGTCGCAGCAGTTTAAACTGTCGGATTTCGATCCTGACCATAGCGACGCGAGAGTTTGGCTGAAGGCTGCCAACATTATCATGTCTTCCCGGAACGTCAGCTTGCCAGATCTAACAATCGCCCTGTCAAATTGTATGAAGGGCTCAGCGGCCAAATGGCTCGGAGACGTGTTGGACGAGAGTATGACGTGGGAGAGTATCAAAGCACGTTTCGAAGCGAAGTATTGTCATATTGATACACCGACGGCGATACTTCATCAAATAATGACCCACCATGTGAAGGACGGTGATTTGGCCAAATTTATAACGGAGTCCCTTCCCAGAATCAAAGGGGTATTCCGAGGGAAAACCGCCGACGAGTGTGGAGTTTTGTTCGCGGCGGCGTTGGCTGCAAAAATCGACCCGGAGGTCCGCAAATGGGCTTATACCCACGAGCGGCCCGATGAACTTAAGCTGATAAAGGCTATAAAAGCTGCACGGGTTGGACGGCCGAGGGCTCCACAGCCCTCGACTCAACAAACTCGACCCTCACACGGCGATGGTCACAAGCGGCCCAACGACGGATCCCAGGGAGGTCCGCCCTTAAAGAAAAGGTTCGGAGGTTCATCCGGCTACCAGCAGCCACGGAATCAGCAGCAGCAGCAGAGGGACAGACAGCCAGAACAAAAGAAGAGATGGTGTCCTAAATGCCAGATGACGAACCACGATTGGGCTTTCTGCAGGAAGAACCCCAAACGTCAGCAGCTGCAGCAACAGGCCTCCCGTAAGCCTGACGAGGCTGGCAGGTCGGACCAAAGCGGTGAACGACGAGTACAACAGTGCTCTGTTAACCCCAAGGGCACTCTACAGCACCAAGGTAAAGAATTTCAATTCATTTTTGACAGTGGTTCTGAAGCCTCATTAATGGCAGAAAAATTATTACCTCAATTTACTGGGCAACAATACAAAAATCCCGTAAAACTTGTGGGCATTGGCAACAGTCACATTATTTGCAACAGGCAGATTTCGGTTATGATTTCGATAAATAACCTAGACGTTCCCATTACATTCTTTATTGTACCAGATGGTTCCATTAGTTGTGACATTTTAATTGGTAGGGATTTAATAGCAGCGGGATTTTCCGTAAATATTTTTTCCAATCGATATGAAATCACCAAGTCAGAAAAATCCAAAGAACAATCCAACGAAGCACGATTAAAATTTCTGGAACGTAAAAGAAAAGGCCTTAAGCCCAATAGCTCGAAACAGACAGAGATGGCTGCCCAATGTTCGGAAAAATTGGGGGTTCGCCCCATCCCTTGCCTACAGCCGGTCATAGACCTAACTGTCGATTCCATAAGTGCCACGGAGGCTGATGCCTATCACCCCCGCCGTCTTCAGGGATCCACGGCTGGTGACCCTGAAAAGGAAAAATTCCGGCCCGAAATAGAAAAGCTTGACACGGATTTGCGGAACGAGGAAAACGTAGCTCGCCTTCGCAATATTTTATCGAAATATTCAGACACATTCAGTAGGGGTCTACCGAGGCGCACCGTTAAAAATGTAAAGTTCAAAGTTCAGTTGTTCGAACCTAATAAAATCGTTTACAGGCGCCCATATCCTCTCCACCCCAGAGATCGGGCGGCCGTACGAGATTATATCAAGGAACTGTTGGACGCAGGGATCATAGAAGAGTCCAATAGCCCATTTTCAAGCAGCGTGCTTTTAACGCCAAAAAAGGATGGCCGCCTTAGGCTCGTAACAGATTATCGTGAATTAAATTCGAACACTGTACCTGAACGCTTCCCCATTCCGCTAATCCGAGATCAAATAGCCAGATTATCCGGCCAATATTATTTCTGTACTTTGGACGCAGCAAGTGGATTTTATGGGATAGGTGTTGAAGAGGACAGCCGTAAACTTTTAGCATTTTCAACCCCTGACGGTCATTATCAATATTGCAGATTACCTTTCGGCGTACGAAATGCTCCGTGTTTTTACCAGCGTGCGGTTATTCACGCGCTTGGCGAACTAGCGGATACCTATTGTTTAGCTTACATGGACGACCTGCTGATTGTTAGCCCCACAAAAGATGAATTATTCGATCGTTTAGAAAAAGTTTTACAGGTCTTGACAGATGCGGGCATCACCCTAAACCCCGATAAATGCTCTTTCGTAAAGGAATCTATAACCTACCTAGGCTACAAAGTGTCAAACGGCGAAATTCGCCCCCATAACGAGCGAATTACGGCCCTAACTGAATTGCCACCACCCGAAAACCGATCCTCGTTGAGGTCATTTTTAGGTTTTTGTTCCTACTTCAGGAATTTCATACGCGATTTTGCTACCCTTTGTGCTCCGTTATACGAGCTAACTTCTGTTAAACGTGAGTTCGTATGGACGGACGAACACGAACGTATTCGGCAGAATTTAATTCATAAGCTAACTAACGAGCCTGTACTCACAATTTTCGACCCGAAACATCCGATTGAGGTTTGGACGGATGCCAGTCAAGTAGGGTATGGGAGTGTTTTATTTAACATAATAGATGGAGAACGAAAAGTAGTGGGGTATTATAGTCGAAAAACAACCCCAGTAGAAGCGAAATACCACTCATTTGAACTTGAGACCCTAGCGGCCGTGCGAGCATTCAAAAATTTTGAACAATATTTATTATACAACGATTTCACCCTCGTCACGGACTGCAAAAGTTTCCAAGCTAGCTATATTAAGCAAACTTTAAACACTAGAGTACACCGTTGGTGGTCGTACCTCCAAATGTTCGTTTTTACAATTCAGTACCGACCAGGCACGAAGATGCAGGTGGTCGATTTCTTCTCTCGGCATCCCATCGGCTCGCCTACCGAGCTCGACATTTTTGAAACTCAATTTAATGACTATCAAGATGAAATTTCGTTAAATGTAGAGAATTCTGAAATCCCGAAAATAAAAATCACAGATACAACGCACAAAAAGTGGATCGAAAAACGGGTCAATTTAATGGAATTAACAGGGGATTGGCTCCTTATAGCTCAAGCAGAAGACCTCGATATCCAAAATATTAAGGAAAAATTGGAACAAGGTGGACTTGAATTTGATCTGGCCAAAACATATTTCGTTCGAGACGGAATTCTTTTCCGCGTATTCCAGCACAATAGGAAAACCAAATGGGCCCCGATTTGTCCCGCGAAATATCGTTGGGTAGTAGTCAATTCGATTCACGAATCCATTCTTCACTGTGGAGTTCAGAAAACGATTGATAAGGTCCTCGAAAAATTTTGGTTTTCCGGTTTGAATAAATTCGTTCGAAAATACATTGATAACTGCATTACTTGTAAAATTGCGAAATCACCCACTGGGCCAGAACAAGTTCAACTCTATCCGATTCCCAAAAATGACGTTCCCTTTGACACAGTGCATATTGATTTGACTGGTCGTTTATCAGGCTCCTCAGGATCGCCTGACTATTATTTTGTCTCTATATGTGCTTTCACTAAGTATGTTCTCCTTCACCATACCCGCACCATGAGCGCCAAAGCGGCGATAAATGCTATTTCTGAACTTATTGCATTGTTCGGAGCCCCATCAAGGTTGATCTATGATCAGGGGACTTCGTTCACGGCGACTGCGTTTGTTGACTTTTGCGCCAAAAATGGAATTAAGACCCATGCAATTGCCACAGGCGCAAGTCGTGCCAATAGCCAAGTTGAACATGTGATGTTAAGCATCACTAACCTTCTGACCGTCGCACAGCATATAAAACCACAAACAATTAGAAGTTTGGCCTCAAAAGTTCAGCTCACAATAAACGCAACTGTACATCGCGTCACAGGTGTATCGCCCATAGAGGCGCTCACTGGACGTAAACCATCCTTGCCCGGCGCATTGAAGGTGGACGAAAATTTATGCCCACCAACTCGTTCTGATTTAGCCGAGTTGAGGACTCAGATTAAAACTAATCTCGATCAAGCCGCTCAGTACGAACTGCAGCGTTTCATAGGCAAAAAGGCTCCAGTTCAACCTTTAGAACTAGGAGACCTGGTTGTACGCCTTGTAGAACCAAGACAGAGAGAGAAGATTGCTCCTAAATTCAAAGGAACATATAAAATCATTGAAATTCTTCCCGGGGATAGATATCTCCTACAAAATCTTACCGCCAATAAAAAGGTAAAATACCCCCATGAGAGGGTAAGAAAACTAAATTCGAATGATGAATTAATCCCAGAACTTTTAGCCGAATCAGAAGACGAAGAGTAACTTGATGGAGACGGGTCACTTAACGTTCCATAAACGTCAAATAAGAATCCAAAATTTAGAGTGTATACGCATGTGTTATAATAAAAATGCCTCCAAGCCATGCGGTTGTGCGTCTGCAGCGCTCATACCGCTGGTACGGGATTTGCTATGATCGGGGAGTGATGCTACTTTGGTGGGGTTGCCCTGACGTTGCAAATCCTTGGCAATTTTATCCCCACTTGGCACACCGTATGGGGACCGCGGCCCTGTGCGAGTGTCTATAGCGGCCACCTATTCGAGTAGTTTCCTAAATGATGTAAATCCATCCATTTCTAAAGGAAAAGAAAATAAATGAAAAAAAAATTAATTAAATTTCAAATTCGACTAAATTAATGTTCGAACCCCAAGGTGGTGGGATGTGAGTGAAGCCGCTCTGCCTTGCTTTGGCTCGGATGGTGGGCGCTCATATCTCGGAGTTGTCTAGCAAGACTAGACCCCTCTCATTCAGATAAATATCTGATTGTAGGTACGATTGGTAACTAACCGACGGCCGGGAGGGATTGCTATAGTTTCTGGACTAAAATTGGTACCAGATCATCTCATTTTCATGCACGACATGATCGGCCTCAGCTTTTAGCTTGACTCCGGTGAGACGCTATAGCACTGTAGTTTCTAGCACGACTAGATTGCTTGCCAGCCACAGCGTTAAGCTTGACTCTGGAAGCACTACAGAATATCAAATCGATGCGCATCAAACTCTATGTTCTAGGCCTTTAGTTGTGCCCTAGAACGTCATAAAATGACGACATAATATGTCACAAAAAAACTAAGTGATAGTAACTAACATGATAACACTGCGAAAGAATTCACGATATTCAAATAAATATTCCACCAATAAGGAATGGTGTACCTAACTGACCTATGTTCGGACAATTTCCGTATCCCTGAAAATAATGGAACAAACCTAACTCGTTCTCCACAAGTCAAAAAGCGCTCTCGCTTCTCAAAAATGCTCTCGCTTCCCAGTAAAGGGAACCCCCTTGTAAAAGAAGGCTCCAAAGGCTAAACCTATTCAGTCAGAATGGTCGAGTGGTCTTGTGACGTACGTACGGGACGAAAGGATACCCTCGCTTTACCTGCGAGGCAGAACTTGGGCCATTAATCTCTATTCTCTTGCAGGTGGTAGTCACCCGAAGTTGCATGTGTCATTCAACCTTACTCGTTGAAAAACGAAGATAAAACACTATCTGCTAAAAGACGGGGAAAAGCCGCAATAATTTTTATTTGCCCGACAAAAAGGTCGCCCCCCCTCTATACATGCTAACTTCTTGGGACTACCTCAAAACGCGACTGCTTCCAACTAATGCGTGTTTTTTTATGTTTCAGAAGGAAACCGCTAAACCTTGGCGACGGAATTATATTGTAAATACTGTTTGAGAACCAACATTATAACATTGCACTTTTCAGAGATGTTAAATTGGAAATACCTACGTCAACTGAAATATTTAAGTTGGAATATTTAAAGAGACTGCCAGCACAGATCTGACCTTGGGATAGCTATTATTTCCCGTAGCAAGTTTTCGTCCAACGATGCTCAACTTCATGAGTCGATTGGTTGAGCGGGCGGTGGGTTCGCCAACACACGTATTGCCCTATCGCTATCATTAAACAATCAGACCATGAATGATCATCGTAAGGTTTCTTGCTACACAAATGTAAATCGTAAAACCCCTCGTACTTAATCCCACTTCATGAAGAGGTCAACAAACCCGGACCTCGCGTTTGACCAAAATTCGGTCCAGGCGTTTGGTCCTTAGGGAACCACTCCATAG